>ML341891.1:0-60123 GCA_005239505.1 Nicotiana paniculata
TTTAAGAGAACTACTGAAGGTGTTACTATGGTATTAATATATGTAGATGACATGCTTGTAACTAGTGATTCATTAAAATTAATTGAAGAAACTAAGGCAT
The DNA here is from genome assembly GCA_005239505.1 of Nicotiana paniculata. Taxonomy (NCBI): domain Eukaryota; kingdom Viridiplantae; phylum Streptophyta; class Magnoliopsida; order Solanales; family Solanaceae; genus Nicotiana; species Nicotiana paniculata. The sequence goes on from ML341891.1 coordinate 101, forward strand.
ATTTACAACAATATTTCAAAATGAAAGATTTAGGAGAGTTAAAATATTTTCTAGGAATAGAGTTTGCTAGATCAAAACAAGGAATTCTAATGCATCAAAGAAAATATGCACTAGAGTTAATCTCTGAAACTGGTATTGCAGCAGCTAAGCCAGCAATAACTCCTCTTGAAGCAAACATAAAACTTACAACTCCAGAATATGATGACCATATAAACAAAACAAATACAAGTGTGTTAATTAATGAAGAGTTAGCAGATATAGTTTCTTATCAAAGGTTGATAGGCAAACTATTATATTTAACAATGACAAGACCAGATATATCCTTTAGTGTTCAAACACTAAGTCAATTTTTATAAAAACCAAAAAAATCTCACATGGAGGCTGCTCTAAGAATTGTTAAATACATTAAGAACAATCCAGGGAAAGGAATACTTCTATCAAGTAGTTCCAACAACACTATATCAGCTTATTGTGATGCATATTGGGCTGCATGTCCCTTCTCAAGAAAGTCAGTTTCATGATACTTAGTTAAAATTGGAAACTCTTTAATATCGTGGAAATCCAAGAAACAAACAACAGTTTCAAGAAGCTCAGCAGAAGCTGAGTACAGAAGCCTCGCAACAACAGTGGCAGAAATTACTTGGCTGACTGGTTTGTTACAAGAACTGGGTATTGATATCAAATTGCCAATTGAAGTGTTCTGTGATAGTAAAGCAGCAATCCAAATTGCAGCAAATCCAGTATTTCATGAAAGGACCAAACACATTGAAATCGACTGTCATTTTATCCGAGAAAAAATCATTCAAGGTCTTATCAAAACAACATATATAGCAACAAAGGAACAGCCTGCTGACATTCTAACCAAGGGGCTTAACAAGGTGCAGCATGAATATCTTTCTTCCAAGCTAGGAATTTTTTATATTTTTTCAGTATCTAGCTTGAGGGGGAGTGTAGAGAAAGATATTAGTTAATTAGATAGTAGTTAAGTTAGTTCGCATAGTTAGTGTTAGTTAGCAAATTAGTTATTTAATCTAATTACATGTATATATATACATATACTCCTTATTGTTCAATTAATTAATCAATATACAACACACGCCCTTTCTCTCTCTACTCTAACAGCTCTCTATCTTCTTTTCTCTCTCTGTATCTACCTTCTCCCATCATCTTCTTCTTCCTCAACTGAATTGGGTTCAACCCAAACATAATTTCATGGTATCAGAGCAAGATTAAACCAAATTTAATTCATCAAGTCATCATCTTGTTTCTTCAGGTCAAAACAGAAATAAAGAGAATCCGAGAAAAAAAAAATTTTGGATCCAGAGGTCGATCTTTGAAATTCTTGGTAAAGCATGACTGAAAATGGTCAACCCGCTGTTCCACCGGTGATTCCAGCTCTAACTCCAACTCAAGGAGGTTTGCATGTACTCGATTACAACCATCCACTCTTCTTGAGCCCATCGGATGTAAGTGGTATTCAAATTGTTTCTTTCCATCTCACTGGGATTGAGAATTACTCATTATGGTTTAGATCTATGAGAATGGCCTTGTTAGTAAGAAATAAATTAGGTCTTGTTGATGGAACTTGTGTCAAAGAAAGTTTTCCAGAAAATCTGTGGAATCAGTGGGAAAGGGTAAATGCGATAGTGTTATCTTGGCTGATGAATTCTGTAAGTGGTGCATTGTTGGGAGGAATAATGTACGCTTCTAGTGCACAAGCTGTTTGGAATGACTTGCATGAGATGTTTGATAAGGTTGATGGAGAAAGATCATATAACTTACACAAAGAAATAGCTACATTCAGTCAAGGTACAACATCTGTATTTGCTTATTTTTCAAGATTAAAGGATCTATGGGAGGAGTTTGAGGCTTTAGTACCAGCACCAGGGTGTGACTGTCCAAAGTCAAGAGAATTTGTGATTCACTTACAAAAATTGAAGTTGTTTCAATTTTTAATGGGGCTGNTATACATATACTCCTTATTGTTCAATTAATTAATCAATATACAACACACGCTCTTTCTCTTTCTACTCTAACAGCTCTCTATCTTCTTTTCTCTCTCTATATCTACCTTCTCCCATCATCTTCTTCTTCCTCAACTGAATTGGGTTCAACCCAAACATAATTTCATGGTATCAGAGCAGGATTAAACCAAAGTTAATTCATCAAGTCATCATCTTGTTTCTTCAGGTCAAAACAGAAATCAAGAGAATCCGAGAAAAAAAAAATTCAGATCCAGAGGTCGATCTTTGAAATTCTTGGTAAAGCATGACTGAAAATGGACAACCCGCTGTTCCACCGGTGATTCCAGCTCTAACTCCAACTCAAGGAGGTTTGCATGTACTCGATTACAACCATCCACTCTTCTTGAGCCCATCGGATGTAAGTGGTATTCAAATTGTTTCTTTCCAGCTCACTGGGATTGAGAATTACTCATTATGGTTTAGATCTATGAGAATGGCCTTGTTAGGAAGAAATAAATTAGGTCTTGTTGATGGAACTTGTGTCACATAAAGTTTTCCAGAAAATCTGTGGAATCACTAGGAAAGGGTAAATGCGATAGTGTTATCTTGGCTGATGAATTCTGTAAGTGGTGGATTGTTGGGAGGAATAATGTACGCTTCTAGTTCACAAGCTGCTTGGAATGACTTGCATGAGAGGTTTGATAAGGTTGATGGAGCAAGATCATATAACTTACACAAAGAAATAGTTACATTCAGTCAAGGTACAACATCTGTATTTGCTTATTTTTCAAGATTAAAGGATCTATGGGAGGAGTTTGAGGCTTTAGTACCAGCACCAGGGTGTGACTGTCCAAAGTCAAGAGAATTTGTGATTCACTTACAAAAATTGAAGTTGTTTCAATTTTTAATGGGGCTGAATGACTCATATGGACAGGCCAGGAGTCAAATTTTGTTAATGAGTCCAATGCCATCAGTGAATCAAGCATATGCTATGGTGATTAGTGATGAAAGTCAAAAAAACAGTTGCCAACAGTGCTGGTTTATTAGGGGCAAATCCTACTGCAGGAACTGGTCAGTTTGATGTGGCTATGTATACTAAGGCTGGTGGGAACTACCAGAGAAATAGAAAATTTTTCAACAATCTGTTTTGTGAGGTGTGTAAGATGAAAGGACATTCAAAAGAGAATTGCTACAAAGTAGTAGGATATCCTCCAGAATTTAGAACAAAGAGGAGAAATATGAATACTCACAGTGCATACAATGTGATGTCTGATGCAAGTGTACAAAACAGTCAAGGTCTAAGGTGCAACTGGAATGAAAATAATTCTCAGAATTCTCAACTAGCTAGGGGTACCATGAGTGATAATAGTTCACAGAATATTAACCAATTGGGCAATAGGCCATGGATGGCAAATTTTACATTCACTAAGGAACAATATAATATCAACATATTTGTGTAGGGGTTGATATAAATTGAAAGGGAAATGGAAACGGAATGAGTAGGTGATTACAGCGTGTCAAAATGATCTGAGCGCTACCGTTTTACAAAAGAATATACTTCACCTAACGCCTTTTCAATAGCTTTTTTGATTGATGTTTCGTTATCATATGGAGTCTACCAATATTCCAACTAAATTGGACAAAGATAACATCATTGTTAACTCACTTCCACTTTTAGATTGATTACAAGTTTTAGAATAGTTTCAGAATGGGAGTCCCCTTTAATATGTTATTCTCTTCCTAATTTTAGATTATGAAATATTTTATGAATCCAATAGTAGTTATGAAGATTTCCCTATTTCCATTCCTCCAATGAAATATCCGGCCCGTTACTTATCTTTCAAGAGGGAAATGTTAACGTCTTGATGAGGAACAATAATTTCAAGAGGAAATTCTTTCGGTTTTGGTTTCCAAGATTATATCAATAGTTTGAAATAATTTTTTCTTTTCAAGTATATATAGTCGCATTTGTACATATACTCTGCTAGAGGTCAAAAAGGTAAACCAAAAGGGACAAAAAAGCAACACAGGTAAAAATGGCCTAAAAAGAAAATCTACTGATCAACAAAATTCATCGCAACAGAAAGTAAGGCCCAGCTCCATTTTACATTCTCCGGCGGCGTCTAGCAAATGAACAGCTTCACTCCGTTTTGTATCCTTCGGCTTATCGTGAACAGCTGCAAACGGCGCGAAGCCTAAAGTCAGTTCCAGTTCGATTTCACCGTCTTCAGCTCGGTCGTCAACTTGAGATACGGAAGCAGGTTCAACTGCAGCTGAATCTTCAGCTTCAGCCATCTCTGCGGACTGTAAACTCTCAATCTCCCTGCTTTCGTATTCTACATTTGGAGCCGCCGCTGCCGCAGTTTCAGATTGGTGACTCAATGAAGAGTCATGGCTCGTAGACCCGTTCATTTTTTCATGGGTGGATTCATCATCCGACCCGGAACAAACCGGGTTAGCTTTTGTTTTAGCAGCTGAGCGCTTGAATCGACATCGGGTCCTGACCCGGTGAAGATCATTTGACTTGATACCGTTGTCATCTTTGTTAATATGTCTAATGTCGTAAGGCAATTTCAAAGGAGGACCGTCGTTGTTTACAGCAACGTCAGAAGCTATAGGAGTAATTGGAGCTCCTTTGAGTACGGCTTCCACAGCATTTTGACAAAGCTGCCAATTTCCAGACCATAATAACCCCACGGATCCATATACTGGGTTCACTATTCTGCCACAAGCCTCGTATAGCAATGACCTAAATATAGCTGCAACCATAGAAAACGAAAATTTTAGTAAAGTTTAAGCTACTTAGTATGTACAAATACACATGCATGGACTTGAATAATTAATATAACTAACTTGTTTTGAGTCAAGAATAGTTATTTACCAGGACGGAGATGATCAGGGCCGGCGTTAATAAGATTCATAAGGCCAGCACGGCCGTAAAATTTTGCGAGGAAAACAGTAGCGTTGGATTGAGACTCAGGAGTCTTGATCCATTGAAGACATGGCCGTATACTACAACTTTCGCTGCAGCCCTTTCGAAGAACTCTACAACCATTGCAACTCATCCGCATTTTTAAGTAATTTTGGCTAACTTAGATATATTTTGTTTGAGAAGAGAAGTATAGAGAAAAGGGAAGATTTTTTATGAGTTAAAGATGAGAAGATGCATGAGACTTATATATGAGCCCCCTTTGGTTTTATTTTTGATGGGATTACCAGAGGCGCAGTGGGTTGGTCTCAAGAGGAAGAATAGCAGTATATTTCTATTGAAAACCAGGTTTTCCACATTCCTGGAATAGGGAGCTGCACCACCACCTTATTGTATAAAATAAAGCTCATACTATATGGTTTTAAAATAACACAACTGCAAAGCCATAACCCACTCTCGTTTCACTTACGTGCTTGTCACACCCCAATCACTATAGTCGACCTGACAATTTTATTGGTTGGCTATTAACGTAGGTCCAAAATGATTCAATCTTTGTTTCCACAAATGGTCCAAAAAAGCAGCAGCTTTTACTTTATGAACAGTAAAACAGAAGCTTGAAATGGCAAATGGAGAAGGCGTCTGATTCTGAAAAGAATAGACAGGTGGAGATGAAATAGGGAGCATTGGGGCTTGGTGCCATGCAAGTAACAACAAAAAAATTGGAAGATGAAGCGCGTGGATATCACATGAGAGTGTCAGAGTGCGGTCGAATCGCCACATATCGTGGAGAAACGCGGGCCCACAACCACCATTTTAGTGGCCCCCACCTTAAAGCACTCCCGGTTTACGGGAAAGTCGTGTTCCACGAAGAAAACCGCTTGTAGGGTGGGAAAACCAGCGAATGGGTTGCCGGTTTTGGTTTTCGGTCTGTGGGCGGGACAGGAGACGGAACCCGTGGGCCACCGGTTTAACAGGAACCCCAGCTACTCATGTTTATCCCATAAGATAGGAGTAAATCAATTATAGTTTTCCAAGGGGACTTATTTAAAATTTAAATGACGGCAAACTATGATTATTTAGATTTAGTACAAAACTTTTTATGCTGGATTCTACCAGGAAATACCCTAATGAATGTCATCCACGCGCCTATTGCTAATGGCAGGTAGAATTAGGAGAATTTTTTCAACTAAAATAAACAACGATTGAAATTTTTTAAGGATAACAACTTTGACAATGTATACTTGTAATTTTATCTTCATGACTTTTGGGTCAATGAATCACAAGTAAAAAAGAAAAGCTAACATAATTTGATGCAACTATCATAATACTCCAATATTAAGAAAGATAGGAAATTTGTTCTTATATTTTTCAAGAAAAATAACACCTATCAAACTACTACGTCCGACAGATATTATAATAATATTTACAATTCAACTTGGAAAAATTCTTCCAAGAAATAACATGTAAAAGAGATAATAATAATCTAGCTAAACTATGCGCAACTAAATTCCACATTTTGAATACGTACAATATTTATATGATCAACTTGATTAAGAAATCGGATGGTCTAATTTGACATACTATTGCGTTGTTAACAAATAACAATGTTTAGCAAAAAGAAAGAAAGGAAACATGATTTGGACGTGAAATCCACGAGGAAAGAAACAAGTGGTGGAACCTTAATTGGCATAGTTTAAATTGCAGCAATTTATACTAATATAGTAATATTGTGGGCGGTCACTGGGAATTTGGAGAACAAAAATATTATAACTCCATCACATGCAATTCTCTTTTGCCCTTCTCGACTTTGGATTGACTGAAAGGTTTGGCCTTCATTTTAAAACATGATCTGCAACAAGTTTTTGACCAACGAACATGGTAAGTACGTCTTTAGAGATTTTAGCAGGGTATATAGATTGGGTTTATTCGATTTTTATTAAAATCAAATTAAATTAATTATATCGGTTTGGATTGGTTCGATTTTGTTGGATGTTTTAGGTTTTTGATTTTTTTTGTTACGTGAATATTATTCCAATCTTACTTTGTTAAAGTTATAGATAAAGTTTTAATAAGTAAATATATGTGTAGTAAATATTAAAAAAATTGACAAACATATTATCTATTAAAATATTCTAATAGGAGAATTTTTTTAGTAATACATGACAATTATTTTCTTAGTCGTCTAACAATAATTTTGTGATGACCCAAAAGGTTATCCTATGTTAATTTAGCTAAATCTGTATTCCGAAGCTCCGAAATCCTCCGTTAATCTCACATCGATATGCGTGCGTACCCCGGGGTAGCCGGGAAGCTTTTATGTGAAAACTTGATGAAAAATGAATTTTATATTGATTAAAGTTGACTTTGGTCAATATTTTTGGTAAATGGATCCGGACCCGTAATTTGACGGTCCTGAAAGTTCCGTAGAAACATATGGGACTTGGGCGTATGCCCGGAATCGAATTACGAGGTCCCAAGCCCGAGAAATGAATTTTTAAAGAAAATTATTTTCTGAAAATAACAAAAGTTTTTGAAAATGAAATTTGATTTGAAATCTGTGTTACCGGGCCCGTATTATGGTTCCGGAGCCCGGAACAGGTTTAATATATGTTATGTGATTTATTTGTAAAGTTTGGTGTAAAACGGACTTAATATGACGGGTTTCGGATCGAAATTGGAATTATTAAGCCTTATGAAGTTTTAAGAAAATTCTATGAGTTTTAAGGTTTAATTCATTGATTTTGATGTTATATCGGTGGTTTTAGTACTTGAATAAGTTCGTATAATGATTTGGGAGTCGTCTGTGTTTTTGGTTTTGATGCCCGAGGGCTCGAATGAGTTTCGGGTAGTTAACGGGGTGTAAAATGCATGAAAAATTTAGTTTTTCTTCACTTTGTTGGTGTCTAGTTATTTACTCTATGCGAACACACCCAAGGGGATGCAAACACGTAGAGTAAAAGTGAGGTTTGGGGGAGCTGGGTAATTTGTTCTATGCGAACGCACCCAGGGTGGTGCGAACGCGGAGGCTCAGGGTTAGGACCCTATGCGAATGCATCACATAGAGCGCGAACGCACAGGGTCAGTGTCCAGGGGAGGGCTGGGGTCATCTACCCTATGCGAACGCGGCTCCTCAACAACGAACGCATAGGCCAAAACTTCTAAACCTTCGCGAACGCGGCTTGGGGCCTGCGAACGCGGAGAGTAATTTTGCCCAGTCGATTTTTAAGTCCCAAAAAAGAATCATTTCAGGATTTCTCCCATTTTTCATAACTCTTCTTCTTCCCCAACCCACCCAAGCGATTTTTGAAGAACTTTTCCTCCATAACTCCATAGGTAAGTATTCTTACCATCAATTCCTCTTACTTTCATCAATCAAACACTAGAATCTAGGCCTAAAATCAAAGTAGAAATTAGGAGTTTTGGGTAGAGATAGGGTTTATGGGATTTTGGGTAATTCAACCTCAATTTGAGGTCGGATTTCAAAATAAATCATATATTTGAACTCGTCGGGGTATGGGTGATCGGGTTTTGGTCCGAGCCTCGTGTTTGGACCAAGCGGGCCCGGGGTCGAATTTTGGAAATTTTTGAAGAATGCTAGGAATTGGATATTTAGGATATGGAATTGTATTAATGAGTCAATATTGATGTTATTGAATTGATTATGAATATATATTATCGTTTCGTAGTCGGATTCGAGAGGAAGGGCGGTATTAGAGCTTGAATTGCATTTTTGGACTGAGGTAAGTGTCTTGCTTAACTTTGGTGAGGGAATAGGTATTGTGCACCATGTAGTATGTGTTTATCATGTTTAATGCATAGGTAAGGTGACGAGTACCTATGCATTGTGTGTCAAAGTATGCCCGTGAGTCCGTTTTTCTTAATTACTTGTTATTACCTCAATGATCATTATGTTATGGAATAGTTCTTTTGGGGAGTTATGTACTCGTAAGGAATTGGTTATAGTTGAGACCCTTGTCGGGCAAATGTGTTTGACTTTGGTTGTTATTCCCCGTGTCGGGTGGTTGTGAAGTGAATTTCAGTAATTGATTTCCGTGCCAAGTGTGTTATTTTGTTGTTGATATTACTTGGGTGAGGAAGAGAGTAAAGTAAAAAGGGTGATATCGTGCCATACATTCATATCATTCATTATTTACTTATTGCAAAGTGAGGAAGAGAGTAAAGCATGAGGAATGATGTCGTGCCATTCATTCATAGCATTCATTGTTTATTTATTGCAAAGTGAGGAAGAGAGTAAAGCACGAAGAGTGATGCCGTGCCATTTATTCATATCATTCTTTATTTAATTATCGCAAGGTGAGGAAGAGAGTAAAGCACGAAGGGCGATGCGTGCCATTCATATCATTTATTATTGCAATCATTTCATATATATTTATCTATTGCATAGTGAGGACGAGAGTAAAGCACGAAGGGTGATGCCGTGCCATTCATTTCATTTATTATTACCATCATTTCATATACATTTACCTGTTGCATAGTGAGGACGAGAGTAAAGCACGAAGGGTGATGTCGTGCCATTCACTTATCTGTTTACTCATTGTGTTCAATATCTCATTTTTGCTAATTACCTGTTGCCCCCTTACTTGTCCCCGTAACCCTTTCTTATCTGTTAAATAATTGTTATTTCCTTGCTATATTTCTGGTAGAACTGTATAGGTAGATTATCGTGGTCGTGTCTAGCCTCGCCACTACTTCGGCCGAGGTTAGGCTCGGCACTTGCTCAGTACATGGGGTCGGTTGTACTGATGCTACACCTGCACTTCTCTATGTTGTGCAAATCCCGTAGCCGGACCCGGTGGACACTGATTGAGGTAGCATTCTTCAGTCCACTTCAGAGATTACGAGGTAGACCCGCAGACGTTCGTGGGCCTTGACGTATCTTTTATCATTTTCTTCTATTCTGTCTTGTTTTTCCTTAGTTCTAAGACAGATTTTGTATTATTTCTTTAGACTTTGTATTTAGTATCTTCTTAGTCAATTCGTGAGTTAGTGACTCCAGGTGCTGGGCTATTGTAAACGATTCATGTTAGTGGTGTTTTATGCTATTTCAGAATTTATCTGCTTCCGCATTAAAAAGGAATATTAGATGCTTTACTTATTGTTGTATTTTAATGCTAGTACGTTAATGAAATTGTGTACGTTGGCTTGTCTAGCGGGTTCAACGTTAGACGCAGTCATGGCCCGAGGGTGGGGTTTCAGGTCGTGACAAGTTGGTATCAGAGCACTAGGTTGCTTAGGTCTCACAAATCACGGACAACCTTGGTAGAGTCTGAGGGATTGGAACAGAGACGTCTGTACTTATCCCCCAAAGGCTGCAAAGTTAGGAATAACTTCATATCTTTCATTCTCTTTCGTGCCATTTGAGTTCTAAATACTAATTGAGTCTCTATCTTACTCTCTCGCAGATGGCGAGAACGCGTGCTTCCTCATCGACCGGTCAGCAGCCCGATCCCCCTATTGCAGCTCCTACAAGGGGTCGAGGCCGAGGCCGTGCTAGATGCCGAGGCAGAGCTAGAGCAGCAGCTCCAGTAGAGGACCCACAAGTAGACTATTCCGGTGAAGTTCCTGCTCGGACGGTTCCAATCGGACTAGCTCAGGTCCCGGAGAGGTTCATTGCTACCCTAGTGCTTTAGGACGCTCTAGTTCGCTTGGTGGGACTGATGGAGAGTGTGGCTCAGGCCGGTCTTTTTCCTACTGCACCAGCCGGTTCTCAGGCTGGGGGAGGGACCCAGACTTTTGTTATTCATACCCAGAGCAGGTTGCCACCCAGTTTCAGACTTCAGAACCTCAGCCAGCTGGAGTAGCTCAGCCGGGTATTGTGTCACCGGCAACCGAGGGTGCAGCTATGTCAGCAGATGCTTTATGGAGACTAGAACGGTTCACCAAGTTATTCGCTGCTACTTTTACGGGTGCACCGTTAGAGGATTCACAGAATTACTTGGACAGTTTTCATGAGGTTTTTCGGAACATGGGCATAGTGGAGTCCAATGGAGTTGACTTCGCTACTTTTTGGTTATCTAGCACATCCAAGACTTGGTGGAGAGACTATTGCTTGACCAGACCAGCGGGGTCTGCACCTTTGACTTGGGCTCAGCTCTCCGAGCTATTCTTGGGGAAGTTTCTTCCCATTACTCCGCGAGAGGATCTTAGGAGGCAGTTTGAGCGCCTCCAACAGGGATCTATGTCTGTTACTCAGTACGAGACCAGGTTCATCACTCTAGCCAGGCATGCACTTATGATACTTCCCAATGATCGTGAGAGACTGTGGAGATTTATTGAGGGTTTAGCTCAGCCCATCGACTCCAGATGGCCAGGGAGTCAGGTACTGATATTTCGTTCCAGGATGCGGCCGATGTGGCCAGGAGGATTGAGATGATTTTGTCACAGAGAGGTGGTCAGGGGGATGACAAGAGGCCCCGTCACTTTTGTAGATTCAGTGGAGCCTCATCTGGAGGTAGGTATTCTTTCAGTAGGGGTCATCCACCCCGGCCTTTTCAGTCAGCACTTCATGTATCTCACCGTGCACCGCCAGCTCCCGTTAGTGCACCACCAGCACCTATCAGTGAACAACCACTTCATAGTTACCAGGGTGGTTATCAGGGTCGTTAGGGGCAGTTCCAGAGTCATCATCCACATCAGCAAAGACCTTGTTATTCTTGTGGTGTTCATGGGCACATTGCGAGGTATTTCCCCAGGGCTTCGGGCAGTTCTCAGTATCAGGTTACTCGCGCCATGGTCCCCGCAGCAGGTGCACCCCCACCCCTCAGCCATCTAGGGGTGGTGGTCGTGGTGTTAGAGGTGGAGGTCAGACTCATAGAGGTGGAGGGAAGGCCACGAGAGGTAGAGGTCATCCCGTAGCAGGTAGACCCAGAGATGTACAGGTTGGAGGGGCTCAGCCCCGGTGTTATGATTTTCCTGCTCATCCTGATGCTGAGGCTTCTGACGCGGTTATTACAGGTACTGTTTCAGTTTGCAGCAGAGAGGCTTCGGTGTTATTTGATCCGGGTGCTACATTCTCCTATGTGTCTTCATATTTTGCCCCTTATTTGAGCATGCCCAGTGATTCATTGAGTACTGTTATACATGTGTCTACACCGGTGGGTGATTCTACAGTGGTAGACCGAGTCTACCGTAATTGCTTAGTAGTTATTGGTGGTCTGGAGACTCAAGTTGATCTTTTGCTTCTTGATATGGTTGAATTTGATGTTATATTGGGTATGGATTGGTTATCCCCCTATTATGCTATCCTGGACTGTCATGCCAAGACAGTGACCTTGGCCTTGCCAGGGGTACCTCGTTTGGAGTGGAGGGGGACTCTTAGTCATTCTTTTGGTAGAGTTGTTTCTTATATGAAGGCTCGGCGCATGGTCGAGAAGGGTTGTTTGGCCTATCTGGCCTATGTTCGTGATTCTAGTGTTGCGGTTTCTTCCCTGGAGTCTGTGCCCGTAGTTCGTGAGTTTCCAGAGGTATTCCCTGCTGACCTGCCGGGTATACCACCTGAAAGGGATGTTGACTTTTGTATTGAGGTAGCTGAGGGAACTCAGCCTATTTCCACTATGTTGTATCGTATGGCCCCGCCTGAGTTGAAGGAATTGAAGGAGCAGTTGCAGGATTTATTGGATAAAGGCTTCATTTGGCCTAGTGTTTCTCCTTAGGGTGCTCCAGTATTGTTTGTCAAGAAGAAGGATGGCTCGATGAGGATGTGTATTGACTACCGGTAGCTGAATAAGGTTACTATTAAGAACAAGTATCCATTGCCGAGGAATGATGATATCCTTGACCAGCTTCAGGGCGCTACAGTGTTCTCCAAGATTGATCTGAGATGTGGGTACCATCCGTTGAGGATTAGGGCGTCTGATGTCCCTAAGACAGCCTTTCGCACTCGTTATGGGCATTGTGAGTTCTTGGTGATGTCATTTGGATCGACTAATGACCCCGCTGCTTTCATGGAGTTGATGAACCGAGTGGTCAGGCCTTATTTGGACTCGTTCGTTATTGTTTTCATTGATGATATTTTGATATACCCTCACAACCGAGAGGAACATGAGCAGCACCTTAGAGTCGTCCTCCAGACTCTGAGGGGTAGTCAGTTGTATGCCATGTTCTCCAAGTGTGAGTTTTGGCTGGGTTCAGTTGCATTTCTAGGCCATGTGGTTTCATCAGAGGGTATTCAGGTAGATCCCAAGAAGATTTCAGCAGTTACAGATTGGCTAGGCCCACTTCAGCTACAGAGATTCGGAGCTTCTTGGGCTTAGCTGGGTATTATCACCGATTTATGGAGGGCTTTTCATCTATCGCAGCCCCAATGACCAGGTTGACCCAGAAGAGCTCTCAGTTCAGGTGGTCGGATGAGTGTGAGGCGAGCTTTCAGAAGCTCAAGACAGCCTTGACCACGGCACCAGTGTTAGTGTTGCCCACCGGTACAGGACCTTATACCGTGTATTGTGATGCTTCACAGGTTGGGCTTGGTGCAGTGTTGATGCAGGATGGGAAGGTTATAGTCTATGCTTCTCGTCGGTTGAAGATTCATGAGAATAACTATCCAGTCCATGATTTGGAGCTTGTAGCTATTGTTCATGATTTGAAGATTTGGAGGCACTATCTGTACGGAGTGCCATGTGAGGTGTTCACGGACCATAAGAGCTACAGTATCTGTTCAAACAGAAGGAGTTGAACATGAGGCAGAGGAGATGGTTAGAGCTGCTGAAGGATTATGATATGACCATTCTTTATCATCCGGGGAAGGCCAATGTGGTGGCCGATGCTTTGAACCGGAAGTCAGTCAGTATGGCAAGTTTAGCTTATTTATCAGTCGGGGAGCGACCTCTTGCGTTGGATGTTCAGGCCTTAGCCAATCGATTTGTGAGATTGGAGGTTTCTGAGACCGGCGGTGTGTTGGCCCATACCGTAGCCCGTTCTTCATTATATGATCATATTCGGGCCAGGCAGTATGATGATCATTACTTATGTACTCTTAGATATATGGTTCGACACAGAGGTGCCAAGCAGGTCACAGTGGATGATGAGGGAGTTCTAAGGATGCAGGGCCGTATTTGTGTGCCCGATATTGATGGCATTCGTGAGTTGATACTCCAGGAGGCCCATAGTTCCCGATATTCCACTCATCCGGGCGCCACAAAGATGTACCAGGACTTGCGGCAGCATTATTGGTGGCGTAGAATGAAGAAAGATATTGTAGCTTATGTAGCTCGGTGCTTGAATTGTCAGCAGGTGAAGTACGAGCACTAGAGACCCGGTAGGTTGATGCATCAGATTCAGCTTCCTGAGTGGAAGTGGGAGCGTATCACCATGGACTTTGTAGTTGGACTCCCACGGATTCAGAGGATGGTTGATGCAGTTTGGGTTTTTGTGGATAGGTTAATCAAGTCAGCGCATTTCATTCCAGTGTCAGTGTCGTATTCAGCAGAGAAGTTGGCAAAGATTTACATGAGAGAGATTGTTAGATTGCATGGTGTGCCCATATCTATTATATCAGACCGAGGTACTCAGTTTACCTCCCATTTCTGGAGAGTATTTCAGCAAGAGTTGGGCACACAGATTGATCTGAGCACAACATTTCATCCTCAGACAGACGGGCAGTCCGAGCATACCATTCAGATTTTGAAGGACATGTTGCGGGCCTGTGTTATTGATTTTGGTGGTTCATGGGACCAGTTCTTGCCTTTAGCAAAGTTTGCCTACAACAACAGCTATCAGTCGAGCATTCAGATGGCTCCGTACGAGGCGTTGTATGGCAGACGTTTTCGGTCTCTAGTTGGATGGTTTGAGCCAGGAGAGGCTAGATTGTTGGGTTCTGAGTTAGTCCAGGATGCCTTGGACAAGGTGAAGATTATTCAGGATAGGCTTCGTACAACTCAGTCTAGGCAAAAGAGTTATGCGGATCGCCGAGTTTGAGATTTGGCTTTCATGGTAGAAGACCAGGTGTTTCTTAGAGTGTCGCCTATGAAGGGCGTGATGAGGTTCGGGAAGAAGGGCAAGTTGAGCCCTAGGTTCATTGGTCCATTTGAGATTTTGGAAAAAGTAGGAGAGGTGGCCTACAGACTTGCCTTGCCACCGCATTTATCAGCCGTGCATCCAGTGTTTCATATATCTATGCTTCGGAGGTATATTACGGATCCGTCTCATATTCTTGACTTCAACGGTGTCCAGTTAGACCAGGACTTGTCTTATGAGGAGGATCCAATAGCCATATTAGCTAGGCAGATTCGTTAGTTGAGATTGAAGAGTTATCCTTCGGTTCGTGTTCAGAGGAGACGTCAGCCTGCCGAGGTAGCTACTTGGGAGTTCGAGTCTGATATGCGGAGCCGTTATCCCCACCTTTTCCCAGACTCAGGTACCTTTCTATGTCCGTTCGAGGACGAACATTTGTTTTAGAGGTGGAGATTGTGATGACCCAAAAGGTCATCCTATGTTAATTTATCTAAATCTGTGTTCCGAGGCACTAAAATCCTCCGTTAATCTCACCTTGATATGCGTGCATAGCCCAAAGGTGTAGCCGGGAAGCTTTTATATGAAAACTTGATGAAAAATGGATTTTATATTGATTAAAGTTGACTTTGGTCAACATTTTTGGTAAACGGACCCCGACCCGGACCCGTAATTTGACAGTCCCGAAAGTTCCGTAGAAACATATGGGACTTGGGCGTATGCCCGGAATCGAATTACGAGGTCCCAAGCCCGAGAAATGAATTTTTAAAGAAAATTATTTTCTGAAAATAACAAAGGCTTTTGAAAATGAAATTTGATTTGAAATCTATGTTACCGGGCCCGTATTATGGTTCCGGAGCCCGGAACAGGTTTAATATATGTTATGTGATTTATTTGTAAAGTTTGGTGTAAAACGGACTTAATATGACGGGTTTCGGATCGAAATTGGAATTATTAAGCCTTATGAAGTTTTAAGAAAATTCTATGAGTTTTGAGGTTTAATTCATTGATTTTGATGTTATATCGGTGGTTTTAGTACTTGAATAAGTTCGTATAATGATTTGGGAGTCGTCTGTATTTTTAGTTTTGAGGTCCGAGGGCTCGAATGAGTTTCGGGTAGTTAATGGGGTGTAAAATGCATGAAAAAATTGGTTTTTCTTCACTTTGTTGGTGTCTAGTTATTTACTCTATGCGAACGCACCCAAGGGGATGCAAACACGTAGAGTAAAAGTGAGGTTTGGGGGAGCTGCGTAATTTGTTCTATGCGAAGGCACCCAGGGTGGTGCGAACGCGGAGGCTCAGGGTTAGGACCCTGTGTGAATGCATCCCATAGAGCGCGAACGCACAGGGTCAGTGTCCAGGGGAGGACTGGGGGTCATCTACCCTGTGCGAACGCGGCTACTCAACTGCGAACGCATAGGCCAAAACTTCTAAACCTTCGCGAACGCGGCTTGGGGCCTGCGAACGCGGAGAGTAATTTTGCCCAGTCGATTTTTAAGTCCCAAAAAAGAATCATTTCGGGATTTCTCCCATTTTTCATAACTCTTCTTCTTCCCCAACCCACCCAAGCGATTTTTGAAGAACTTTTCCTCCATAACTCCATAGGTAAGTATTCTTACCATAAATTCCTCTTACTTTCATCAATCAAACACTAGAATCTAGGCCTAAAATCCTAAAATCAAAGTAGAAATTAGGAGTTTTGGGTAGAGATAGGGTTTATGGGATTTTGGGTAATTCAACCTCAATTTGGGGTCGGATTTCAAAATAAATCATATATTTGAACTTTTCGGGGTATGGGTGATCGGGTTTTGGTCCGAGCCTCGTGTTTGGACCAAGCGGACCCGGGGTCGAATTTTGGAAATTTTGGAAGAATGCTAGGAATTGGATATTTAGGCTATGGAATTGTATTAATGAGTCAATATTGATGTTATTGAATTGATTATGAATATATATTATCGTTTCGGAGTCGGATTCGAGAGGAAGGGCGGTATTAGAGCTTGAATTGCATTTTTGGACCGAGGTAAGTGTCTTGCCTAACTTTGGTGAGGGAATAGGTATTGTGCACCATGTAGTATGTGTTTATCATGTTTAATGCATAGTTAAGGTGACGAGTACCTATGCATTGTGTGTCAAAGTATGCCCGTGAGTCCGTTTTTCTTAATTACTTATTATTACCTCAATGATCATTATGTTATGGAATAGTTCTTTTGGGGAGTTATGTACTCGTAAGGAATTGGTTATAGGTAGACCCTTTCCGGGCAAATGTGTTTGACTTTGGTTGTTATTCCCCGTGTCGGGTGGTTGTGAAGTGAATTTCAGTAATTGATTTACGTGCCAAGTGTGTTATTTTGTTGTTGATATTACTTTGGTGAGGAAGAGAGTAAAACACGGAGGGTGATGTCGTGCCATACATTCATATCATTCATTATTTACTTATTGCAAAGTGAGGAAGAGAGTAAAGCACGAAGGGTGATGCCGTGACATTCATTCATAGCATTCATTATTTATTTATTGCAAAGTGAGGAAGAGAATAAAGAACGAAGGGTGATGTCGTGCCATTTATTCATATCATTCTTTATTTACTTATCGCAAGGTGAGGAAGAGAGTAAAGCACGAAGGGTGATGTCGTGCCATTCATATCATTTATTATTGCAATCATTTCATATATGTTTGTTTGTTGCATAGTGAGGACGAGAGTAAAGCACGAAGGGTGATGCCGTGCCATTCATTTATCTGTTTACTCATTGTGTTCAATATCTCATTTTTGCTAATTACCTGTTGCCTCCTTACTTCTCCCCGTAACCCTTGCTTATCTGTTAAATAATTGTTATTTCCTTGCTATATTTCTGGTAGAACTGTACAGGTAGATTATCGTGGTCGTGTCTAGCCTCGCCACTAGTTCGGCCGAGGTTAGGCTCGGCACTTGCTCAGTACATGGGGTCGGTTGTACTGATGCTACACCTGCACTTCTCTATGTTGTGCATATCTCGTAGCCGGATCCGGTGGACACTGATTGAAGGAGCATCCTTCAGTCCACTTCAGAGATTACGAGGTAGACCCGCAGACGTTCGTGGGCCTTGGCGTCTCTTTTATCCTTTTCTTCTATTCTGTCTTGTTTTTCCTTAGTTCTAAGACAAATTTTGTATTATTTCTTGAGACTTTGTATTTAGTATCTTCTTAGTCAGTTCGTGAGTTAGTGACTCCAGGTGCTGGGTATTGTAAATGATTCGTGTTATTGGTGTTTTATGTTATTTCTGAATTTATCTGCTTCCTCATTAAAAAGGAATATTAGATGCTTTACTTATGTTGTATTTTAATGCTAGTACGTTAATGAAATTGTGTACGTTGGCTTGTCAAGCAGGTTCAACGTTAGACGCAGTCATGGCCCGAGGGTTGGGTTTCGGGTCGTGATAAATTTTCGTTAATATACGCTTTCTAGGTTAACACATGAGAGGATCACAAATATTATAATATTTTGTTAAAGAAAATTCAATATAAAGTCTTAAAAATATATATAAAAATTATATAATTATATGTCAGTTTGGTTCGATTTTTTTTCTCAATACCAAACCAAGTAAAACCAAACCTAGTCGGTTTTTTAATCGGTTTGGTTTGGTTTTTCGGTTTGGTGCGATTTTTCGGTTCGGTTTGAACACCCCTAGATTTTAGATTTGTGTCTAAGTATAAAGTTAAACTCCCACTATTTCAATTTATGTGAACCTATTTTATTAGGCATAGAGTTTAAAAAAAGAGAGAAAGTTTTAAATTTATAGTGTAAAACATATATATTTTGTGTGGCTATAAATTATTGTATAAATATAAATTATTTTTAAATAGGAAAAATGATTAATTTTTTCGGCACGGATTAAAAAATTTACCTTCACATAAATTGAAACGGAGAGAATATTATTCGAGAGTTTTACATTTCAATTCGTATTTGTTCAAACCCAATACAAATATTCAATACAAAAAAAATTTAAGTTTTTGACCGGCATGGCTTTCCAAAATACAAGTTCCTTTTTGTTCAAAGGGCACTCCTCTCCCAATCACGATGTGTTTTTTGTACGTTTGTCTCTATAGAAATATATGCTAGTACTACTTCTTAGACTCAATCAAATGAAGGTGGCTACTTGATTTATTTGGCCCAAGTTACTTATTTAGGGAAATGTTGACTTAGTTTATGCGTAAAACCAATTACCAAGTTGGTCGGCTGTCTCACACTTGTAACGCACCTGTACAACATGGGTGGCCAAATATACTTGTGCTTATTTATTCACAATCACTTTTTAAATTTAGAACTCATCTTACATATTAAAAAAAAATATTATCTTAATAAATTTCTATTCCATAAAACATTCATGCTCGTAACAAAAAGGTTTTTAATGACTAGTCAATGAATAAATAACCAAATAGTATCTTGAAGAGGTACTCTCTTCAATTCAATTTGAGATGGTTTGGATCTGTACGAAATTTAAGAAAAAAAAGGATTTTTGTGTAGTTATAAAAAAATCTCATTAAAAGTAAATTGGATAAAATAAAGAGTTTAAAATCGAATTATTTTCAATTGTGAAAATATGTCATTTTTTTTTTAACGGACTAATAAGGAAAGTGTGTCATCTAAATTAAAACAAAGTGAACATGTGGACAAACGGGTCCTTATAATTAGGGGTGGCAGTTTGAGCCGAAACCCCTCCAATCCGCCCAATCCCTCCAGAGATTAATGGGTTGGGCTACAAACATTTTAGCTCATGAGTCTATTTGAGTTGACCTCAAGTTAACCCATTATTTTTTATAGTTCATTCTGACTCATTAAGCAGTCCAAATACAACTCCTGAAACTTAAGGATATCAACCCAATTTATCTAGAAATTTAATAAGTTGCTCCCAATTTTACTTTTTTATTTATTTTTATTTTTATATTTTTTTTGTTTTCTGTATTTTTTCACCACCTACCCCCGTGCGTAAACCCCCCTCAATTTTTTTTCTTCGTATTTTTAATTTTCTATTCTTTTTGTTTTTCTACACCACCCTCACCACTCTCTTTTTTTTTTTACTTTTTTTTTATTTTCTATTTTTTCGTTTTTTTACATACACCCACCCACCCCAACCCCCTTCTGCTCACCCCCCACATGCAAAATATTTTCAACTTACACATTCTAAAATATTTTTTTATACACGATAAACATAGTTCTAAAATATGGGTCAATTTGGGCGGTTAGGTTATGACCCATTGTTTAGCCCATCTTGACCCAACTCATCTTAACCTAGGTATACTTTGGGCTGATTTAGACAATGATCCATTTATTGAAGAGAGAATGACACAGTTACCCACAAAATAAAACTATTACCCTTGTCTACCCATTTATTTTCCTACCCATCAAACTCATTACATTTCCTACCCATAGTAGTTTTTGTGGGGAAATTTCTCTTTTTTCTCTAATTCTTTTTATTTCTATGTTTCTTTTCTTTTTCTTTTTCCTTTTTTTTCTTTCTTTTCTCCTTTTTTTTCTCGTTTTCTTTTTTTTTTTCCTTTTATAATTTCATTTAACTTTTTTTTATATATTATTTTTCTCTTTATAATCTAATTTCATTTATTATTTTCACTAATATTTTTTTATATACAATAAATATAACTAATATAGTAAATATTTTTTCACCTTTTTTTAATATAACTAGTATAATATACCTTTTATTTATTTTTTTGTCATTTTTTAAATTCAATTATTAAACTGAAATAATATCAATTGTCACTTGATCTAATTTACTGAATATCGCACTGACTATTGCTGAGCATCATAAGTAACATAATCAGATTTTAAGAATTAACACGTGATTATCATGCAAAATCTGATCTCCTTCCCTACAAATATCAGTACGCACTCTACCATTAGCAGTAATACAACCAGTTATAGAGCAAGGAAATATAATCTACAACAACCAAATCTCCATATATACTAGTTAGAATAAAAATGATAATAAAATATTAAAAAATACAATAAAAGTATAAGTAGCAAAAAGACTTCTAGTACATGTGATACCAATATGGTATATATGTATACCAACAGACCATATGATTTCTCTAGAATATTGCTACAACTATCTGCGACTATACTATTGTACCAAAATATTAAAGGACGCAATAAAAGTATGAGAAAATTACATGCTCGTATTGCAAGCTAAATATTCGCAAAACAACTTGCTCATTCAGAATACTAACAGGGGTATATAGTTGTATGTGGTCGTTCCAACAATTGCCTATAACTATAAAAACTATTACATAATAAACATAATGTATGTCCATCGGCACACAAGAATTCCAGCACTGCAAATCACGTTCATATAAATAATTTCATAGAATTCACTTAAAATGCAGCTAAAACAACCAAAATAATGTTCAAACTACCATATGATACCAATATGGCATATAACTATACCAACATGGTATACAATTTTGCTGGTTAATTCCCGACAACTATATGGCTACACTACTATTACATAACGCACATGTATAAAGAGAAAATTCAAAAATAGTGTACCACATATTAATATAATAAAGTATTTCAAGATATTGTACTATATTACTATTATTAAAAGAAAATCAAATATTACCAATTAAATGCAACTAATACAATCAAAAAAAATGATTCAACTAGCATATGATACCAATATAGTATATAGCTATATTAATAGGGTATATATTTGGAATAAATTATATATCAAAATGGTATATAGTATATTATTTTGGTATACATAACAAATACTTCTTTGCAGTTCAATGCAATAAATTACACACTATTGATTTAACCAAAATTATATATAATATATTATTTTGGTATATAGAGGATTGATTTATTCCTTCAAAAAAAATAGTAATATACTATTGTAGTTAATTATATACTCTTGAATTAGTTATTGTATATCAATACAGTATATATCTATACCAATAGGGTATACTATTGTACGCAAAGAGTTTTTTTCTTAATTCAATTATTAAACTGAAATAATATCAGTAAATTATATACTGTTAAATTATATAGTATTTACTAAAATACTATACTATATATCAAAATAATATCGTTTGTTCTTCATTCAACATTATACTATTATATTATACTATATAATATAACATTATATTACAACAACAGCAACAACAACAATCATCCAGTATTATCCCACCAAGTGGGGTTTGGAAAGGGTAGGATGTACGCAACCTTAGCCCTCCAGGGTAGGGAGACCACCATGGCACCGCCACCGCCTACCATTATTAACTACCACCATGGCACCACCATCACTACCACCACCATACTCACCCACCCCTACCACCCCCACTACCACCACCTCGACCACCCCACGCCACCATCATCCTCAATCATAGCTGCCACCATTATCGACCAACACCACCCACTATCCCCACCACTCCGACCACCATATATCATTCTCACACACAATCAACACTCATCCACCTAATCTAACACAAATTACCACCCCCATCACCATCAATAACCACAGCCGACACTGCCCATTATTATAACCTACCACCACTTACCCACCACCTTTCTCAATCACAACTACTACCAACACCCGCCATTATTAACTATCACAACCCACCGCCACCATCCTCGATCATAATCTACACCTCTACCAATCACTACTAGCTACTAGCATGAACCACCATCATCAACCAAAACTACCACCAACCACCGCCTCTAGTCGGCATTCACACGCTAGCCATCACCACCAACAATTATCATATTTGAAAAAATAAAATATTCTATTGATAAAATATTAGATTAGTTAGCATTTCATTTGAATTTATGTTTATTAATTTTCAAATAAAGATAAATTTTATACTTTTATATGTTAAAAATTAAACAATCTTAATTATGTTTATTCAAATCTTAATACACATCTTAACATATTCAGATGTGTATTCAGATTCAGATGTCTTAATCTTAATACATATCTTGATATTCAGATGTGTATTCAGATTCAGACGTCTTAATTTAAAGAAAACAAATGAGGCATTAGAGACCCAGAAACAATCTATCTTCTTTTAAGTTTCATAGAGCTCCGATTTTTTTTTGGTTACAAGCTTTTTCTCTCAACAAGCTCGGGCGTGTGCGACTGTGATGACCCAAAACGTCATCTTGTGTAATTTAGCAGAACTGTGTTCCGAGGCCCTGAAAGCCTCAGTTAATCTTACCTCGATGTGCATGCACACCCCGAGCGCGTAGCCGGGAAGCTTTTATGTGGAAATGGGTTGAACTATTGAATTTATGATAATTAATGGAATAAAGTTGACTTTGGTCAACATTTTTGGTAAACGGACCCGGACCCGTGATTTGACGGTCCGTAGGAAAAGATGGGACCTGGGTGTATGCTCGGAATCGAATTTCGAGGTCCAGAGCCCGAGAAATGAATTTTTAAAGAAAATTATTTTTTGAAAATAAGAAGGACTTTTGAAAATGAACTTTGATGTGAAATCTGTGTTACCGGGCCCGTATTATGGTTCCGGAGCCCGGAATAGGTTTAGCATATGTTATGTGAGTTATGTGTGAAATTTGGTGTAAAACTTACTTGAAATGACGTGCTTCGGATCAAAATTGAAATATTTGAGCTTTATGAAGTTTTAAGAAAATTCTATGAGTTTTGGGGTTTAATTCCTTGTTTTGATGATATCTTGGTGATTTAAATGCTGGAATAAGTTCTTAGGATGATTTTGACGGCGTGTGTACATTTGGTTTTGAGCCCCGAGGGCTCGAGTGAGTTCCGGGTAGGTGTCGGGGTGCAAAAGAGTTGGAAAATCTGGTGTATTGTGCTGTTTCTGGTGTCCAGTCGTTTCCTCTCCGCGATCGTGGTGTGTTGCACGCGATCGCGATGCGTAGCCTGGGGAGGGGGTCAATTTTCTCTATGCAATCGCAAAGAGCTGAGTGCGAACGCGGAGCCTCAGGGTTTAACTCTATGCGATCGCAATCCCTTGTTCGCGATCGCGTAAGTCTCTTGTGGGGTTGGGGGCTGGGCAGCAATTTGTTCTACGCGAACGCGATCTCTCGTTCGCGATCGCGTGGGTTCACATTCTTGTTGTCTGCGATCGCAGTCCCTTGTTGGCGATCGCTTAAGCTTAACACCCAGCACTCTCCGCGATTGCAGCTCCTTTTCCGTGATCGCGTAGAGTAAAAATCGCCCAGTGTATTTAAAGTCTTAAAAACAGAAACATTATGGGATTCTCACCACTTTTCTCAACCCACCTTCTTCCCCACTCTCCTTAGGAAAAATTTGAAGACCTCCATCACCATAGCTCCATAGCTAAGTGTTCTTAACGTCATTTCCTCTCACTTTCATCAACTAATCACTAGAATCTAGGCCTAAAATCATGAAAACAAAGTAGAAATTAGGAGATTTGGGTAGAGTTAAGGTTTATGAGATTTTGGGTAATTCAACCTCAATTTGGGGTCGGATTTCAAAACAAATCATATATTTAAACTCGTGGGGCTATGGGTGATCGGATTTTGGTCCGAGCCTCGTGGTTGGACCAAGCAGGCCCGGGGTCGATTTTTGGTATTTTTGAAAAAATGCTAGAAATTGTATATTTAGGCTATGTGATTGTATTAATGAGTCATTATTGATTTTAATAAGTTAATTATGTCTTGATTTTGTTGTTCCGGAGTTGAATTCAAAAGGAAAGGCGGTGTTAGAGGCTTGATTGCTATTTTTGGACCCGAGGTAAGTGTCTTGCCTAACTTTGGCGAGGGAATAGGTATCGTATGCTATGTGCTAAGTGTTTATCTTGTGCAATGCATAGGTGAGGTGGCGAGTACCTATGCATTGTGTGTCAAGCATGCACGTGAGTCCATTTTTGATGAAATTCTTGTCCTTACTTCCACATGTATTGTATCATGAATTTATCTCTACTTGGAAGTTGATTGCTGTTGAAAATACTCGTTGATGAACTTGTGATGTAATGGTCCTATTGATGACCCAACTGTAAAGGATATAATTGAAAAGGTTGGGTATAGCTGAGACCCTTGTCGGGCAATTTGTTATGATAATGACTGATATTTTCCCCTTGCTGGGAGATCATGATTTGTGATTCCACTATGCTGCATTCCTTTCCATTTTGATAATTGACATTGCATTGGTGAGGAAGATGTAAATCACGAAGGGTGATGTTGTGCCATGATTACATTGATTATATCATAATTTACATAGTGAGGAAGAGAGTAAAAGCACGAAGGGTGATGCCGTGCTGATTGATTACTATTTATGCACGAGGTGACATTCCGTGCCATATTTTATATTGTTATACACGAGGGGACATTCCGTGCCGTGATTATGATGTTTTATGCACGAGGGAACATTCCGTGCCATATTTTATATTGTTATGCATGAGGGGACATGTCGTGCCGTTTCTTTTCACTGTTTAATTTGTGTTGTCAATCCCCGTTATTATTTCCGGATATTTTAGACTGTTGTTTTCGTTTCCGTCATTTTAGTATTTTTCTATCCCTTACCCTCAGCATGTTCTTCCCCGTAATTGTATTCTTGTTTAGTTTCTACTA
Organism: Nicotiana paniculata; assembly: GCA_005239505.1. NCBI lineage: Eukaryota > Viridiplantae > Streptophyta > Magnoliopsida > Solanales > Solanaceae > Nicotiana > Nicotiana paniculata. The sequence continues at coordinate 25,518 of ML341891.1, forward strand.
TACTATTGAACTGCACAAGTACAATTTGTTGTCGTGTCCTAGCCTCGTCACTACTTCGGCCGAGGTTAGGCTCGGCACTTATTCAGTACATAGGGTCGGTTGTATTGATGATACACTGCACATCTTATTGTTATGCAGATCCTGCACTCGGACCCAGTGGACAGCGTTGGGGGAGTCTCCTGCAGTCCACCCCAGAGGCTTCAAGGTATACCCGCTGGCGTTCGTGGGCCTTGGCGTCTCTCCAATCCCTAGTTCTTCATTTCTGTCTTGTCTTTCCTCTAGTTTGCAGAGACAGTCTTGTATTTCCTTCCAGACTTTGTATTTAGCACTCCTATAGACAGTTCGTGAGTTTGTGACTCCAGGTTTTGGGGGAATTATTGCGACGTTGTATTATGTTGTCTTTACTTAGCTTTGAAACTTTATCTATTTCCGCTGTTAAATGGTGAACTGTTTTTAGCTTATTCTGTTAACTTGGTGTTATCATGTTAGTTTATCTGTACACGTTGGCTTGTCTAGCGGTTTCAACGTTAGACGTCATCTCGGCCCGAAGGTGGGATTTCGGGTCGTGACAGCGACTGAGTGTGTGTGTGTGTACGTGAGGTGCAGGTGAGAGATTGACGAAGGGGAGGCAGATAGCTAGTTTTTTCGATTTTAGCGAGGGTCTATCCGAGAAGATGGAATTGGGGCGGCGGCCAGGTTTTCTAAAGGGGGTTTGGGGGGGGGGGGGGGTTTAAAGTTTCCGTTTGTGTTCCGTTGAGAATGGAAAGGGTGATCATTTAAGTGAGGGTTTTAGGTGGATGGGCTTGGGCTGACGGACGGGTTTGGGGCGTGGGTGTGTAGAAATTGGGCTTGAAAATCGCAGCCCCTTTTATCGTAAAATAGTACGGCTAGCCAATTGTCGGATTGATCATTCAAAAATAGCCAATATTTGCAACGTCATTGAAAATAATCACTATTTTACTGCAAAACAAAAATTTCATAGCATACTGGAGATCGACGTACCTGTTTATGAACTTCCAACATATTATGTTGGAACTCCAATACGCGAAAAGTTCTAGCATAATATACTGGAAATTGGAGCACCTATGTATGAACTTCCAGCATATTATATTGGACCGATATATTATACTGAAACTCCAATATATTGTGTTGGGAGTCCAGTATATGATACTGGAACTTCAGTATATTATACTGGAGTATTTTTCGGATTTTGAACAGTGTTTTCGTTCAGATTTATCTTTACATGAAAAGTGCATACATTTCAATTACTTTTGAAATTGTGGCTATTTTTGAAAGACCGCTTATAAATCAGGCTATTTTTGAATTTCTCCCCTTTTTTCTCTTCTATTTCCCTTCTTTTTTCAAATTTAGCCACCTTAATTGAACTCCAAGTTACTTCTATTTTGCATTACTAAGCCACAAAAATTGTGGATCAATGTAAGCTAATTAATTTAAATATGCAAATAAAATGACTAATATAATATTATCTTTTATGATTTTGATGTTTTAAAATATGCAACTAAAAATGCAATTGGATTTAAAATGAAAAAAGTAAAAATATAGCATATTTTCGTTGATTTCATGATTTGAAATGCTACTAAGTATGCAAAAATGTAAATAAATGGCAAACCAAATAAAAATAACAATAAAAAGAAACTTCCTAAAATTTCGTAAAGGCAATGAAAACTATTGTGCAGTATTTCTAAGAGTATTTTAGGCATATGAAAAAATTACGTGCTCACAAAGTATATATTCCTAGTTGATTTGGTTCAATCTGTTTTATTTACTAAATAAAACCAATTAAATATTACTTTAGTTCAGTTTTTAGTTAGGTTTCAGTTTTTCGATTTTTCGAACCCCCACTTGTATGTTTGAGACCCCATATTACGGAAATCATTGTACAGCATTTGATAGTCTTGAATTGTGAAAAATATTATTTTTCAGAATAAATATTTTCTACCAAAAGGAAAAGATTGACTCTTTACATACTCGAGAAAGTTTTTTAATATAAATATCTTAATTCTTACTCCATATAATACTTGTCGCGGGGGATAAATGCTTGGACACTGGTATCATTCTTTAACACTGAAAAAAGACGTTAATATCATTTTCACATGTCGTCTATTTTATATAACTACAACGTCATAGAATTTTTATATTAAGAAAATACTAAAGACGGATTCAAAGAATGACTATTCTTTTTTTTCTTTTCAGAAAGATAATTTGCATTAACTAAAACATATGCGTACAGAAGTGAGGGTGCTCAGGTCGCACCCTGTTACATTCAAAAATAAAGCTATTACTAGTGCTAGCTACATTGGTTATGAAGTTCCTATTGCAACTATGACTACAACAAAAGAAGTGAGTAGGAAGGGGTGTTAGTACACCACTGTTTTCCAAGTTGTTTGTAGAGGCTGATGCCGGTTGGTTGTTCAAAAGTGGTACTGCATCATGATCTACAATTGCCTGCTTTGTTGGGTGTGGGATTAAGCGCGTAAGAGTTGTCCCCTTTTTATCTGCTTCAAGATGTTGATGCACTGTGGTGGTGCTTCAAAAAGTCGCATGGTCATATGGCTTTCCAAAAAAGTGTCTGCTTTGGCTAGTTGATCCGCTACCCTATTTTGTTCTCTATATGCATATTGTATTTGAGGGTTATGGAGCTGTTGGAGTAGGTGTCTGCAATCAAACAACATATTATTGTATATAATATTATCATTATCTAGCATTGTGATTACCTCCTTTACATCTAATTCCACTTTAAGAGGTGTTAGATTGTATTGAATAGTTATTTGAAGCCCTTGGATCAATGCTTGAAGTTCTGCTGCCATAGGTGTTGAGCAAGGTTTGTTTCCTGAGAAACCAATGATCCAATCTCCTAAGTGATCACGAATTATTCCACTAATGTCGTCTAGATTACGCGTTGTGGAATATGATCCATCCGTATTTAATTTGTATATATTAGGTTTAGGAGGTATCCATTTAAGCGCACTCTTAATTCGCGAAGGTTGTTTGAAAGATGAGGCCGCTAAATAACAATACTCAACAACTTGTTGGATTGTGTAACTGGCGCTAACAATGCCATTTGTTTGTTCATAAATATTTTTATTGCGAGTTAGCCGGATATTCCACAAACTTAAAGAAAGAAAGGTACGAGGATTAATCCCATAAGGTAAGACAGTTGTCTTAAAATTAGTTAATTGATGTAGCCATTGTTATGGATGGTCCATATAAGTGAGTGGATGTATGTGGCTCTGGAGACCTAATGATGCCCAATATGTTTTGGCATTTTCACAATGTAAAAAGATATGTGTTGTAGACTCGTCACACTTTTTTGCAGTAAGGACAAAGTGCATTTTGTAGTATATTGAGGGAGTGAAGGAACTGCGGTGTGGACAACCTATTGTGATTAAGGAGACAAAAAAAGTTATAATTTTAGGATAGTCCCAAATCCATTGAAAAGTATTTGTGTTAGAAGAATTTTGATTGTTGCGATCTATTAATGTTTTATACATGGATTGAACAGAAAAAAGTCATGAGGTGTTAGTCCCCATAATGTGTGGGCTGCTCCTTTTTTATATTTGGAGATGTAAGGTGTTTGGATATTATTTTTTATGTGTAGAGGTAGGTCAAACAGGATATTAGTCCAATCTCAGTCTTATTGGTGAAGAATTGACTTAATTCTTACTTGTTGATGGATTTTTGGTAAAGGCCCGTGAATAAGTGAACAAAGGGTGTACCCGCTTTAATCCAAGGGTCATACCAAAAATTAATATGATCGTCCGTTCCTATTTTCCATTGTAGACCAAGTTGGCAGTGTCGCCACCCTTTGAGTATATTCCGCCAGATTAAGGAATGATTGACTGTGGATGATATAGACATATATTTGTTGATTAATGTCCTAGACCACAGTGTTTGAGGAGATTGAAACAATCTCCATGCTAAGCTTGCTAGTAAGGCATTATTTTTTGGGGAAAGTTGTTAAATACCTATTCCTCCTAACTCTTTTGATGAGGTAATTTTGGCCCATTTGATTAGATGTATTTTTTCCTTGTGGCTGTAGTACCCCATAGAAAGTTTCATTGACATTGTTCCATTTTATTAATAATAGATTGTAAAATGAAAATATATTGCATGACATGATTCGGAAGAGCGTTAAGAGTTGATTTAATGAGGGTAGTACGCCCTGCCATGGTCATGTAACTAGTTTTCCATCCTGATAGTTTGTATTTGAAGTTATCTAGCAGGAATTGAAAGTCTATTTTTGTTGGTCATGATGTAAAGAGAGGGAATTCTAGGTATTTTCCAAAAGCAGTTCCTTCGGACATTTGGAAAGAACTAAGTACGAAATTCCTATCAGATTGGCAACAATTTTTGGAAAGAAATATTTTAGATTTTTGGAAGTTCATTCTTTGGCCCGAGTGCGCGATAAAGTAATTCAGTGTGTCTATAATGGCGTGAAAACTTTTTATACTAACTTTGGCTATTAAGATGATGTCGTCCGCGAAGAATAGATGTGATAGAAGAGGGCCCATTTTAGATAGTTTGATCGATTTCCATTGAAAGTAATCTATGAATAAAGATATGTTACGTGAAAGAATTTCCATACACATTATAAAAAGGTATGATGATAAGGAATCGTCTTGACAAATTCCTCTAGAGGGATAAAAATAAGGGGTAGGTGTGCCATTGATGAGAATGGAGGTTGTAGGGGTGGTAATACAAGACATAATGAGCTTAATGAGAGGAAAAGGGAAGTTTAAGAAGATTAATATTTTCCTAACAAAGGATCATTCTAAACGATCAAAAGCCTTTTCAAGGTCTAATTTTAATAGCATGTTGCTGACTTTCCCTCTTTTTTTTTGAAAGTACGTAAGGATTTTTGAACGATGATAGTGTTACCAGAAGCTCGCTTGCCTTGTTCAAAACTGAATTGTGTTGGTCCGATTATTTGGGATAGGATGGGATTAATCATATTAGTGGTGATTTTAGAGATAATCTTGTAGATAGTGCTACAAAAACTAATGGGCCGGTACTGGTTAATAGTGTGTGCATTTCTTACCTTTGGGATTAAGCAGAGATAAGATGTGTTAATTTCTGGCGGGATAGTCATATTTTCAAAGATTTGATGACAAAATGTGGTAATCTTTGGACCCACTTCATGCTAATAAGTTTGATAAAAATAATAATGTAGTCCACCCGGACCTGGTGCTTTAAGTGGTTTAAAAGACGAGAATGAGTTAATAATTTACTAGCCTTGTAATGGCTTTACTAAGGAGTTAAAGTCATCAGTATTGAATGTGTAGGTGTTAGAGTCTTGATGTTGGTAAACTGATTGAATGTGCTCTGTGGTGAACAATTTTTGGAAGTTTTCCTGGATATAGTTGTTTATATCAGGAGGGTTAAAACACCAATTTCCACATGTATCTTGCAGTGTCGTTATCCTGTTTATCCTTCGTCATTGAAGGGTTGACATATGAAAGAATTTGGTGTTGGCATCACCTTCGTTGAGCCAAGTGACATGGGACTTAAGTTTCCAAAATTCTTCCTCTAATCATAGTATAATGCTAAATTCATTTGTGAGTTGTTGTTCGAGGTTGTGTAGGAATAAGCTAGTGGGATAATGTATGGAAGATTGAATACCTGCTAGTCTAGTTAGTATTTTTTGTTTCTTCGCAAAGATGTTACCAAAAGTATTCCTATTCCATTGCAAGACTACATGTTGAAAATTATTAGTATCTTGAATAAGGGAAGAATTTGCCTCCCAGACTTTAAGCACTAACTCCCTAAATTCTAGGTGCGTCGCCAAAATTGTTTCAAATCTAAGAAATTTTTTTGAAAAGGAGGCTGCCTAGTTTTTAGAGTAAGTAGGAGGGAGCAATGATCCGAATATGTGCGTGGTAAGTGTTGTATGGCTGCTTCAGAATAGCTGTTTAGCCAGTCGTAATTAGCTAGCATATGATCAAGCCTTTCGAATATAGTATGCCCATTTCTACGCTTGTTAGTCCATGTATAACGGCTACCTCTGAAGCCTAGATCAATTAAATTACAGTAGTTAAGACAACAACTAAAGGTATCTGCTCTATTGTTCCTTATTGGTCTGCCATCATATTTTTCAGTTGATCTAAGTAGCTCATTAAAATCGTCCCCAACTACCCAGGGACCCTTATAATTATCGTAGATACACATTAAGTTATCCCATAATATATTGCGATATTGTAAATTATTGCTGGCATAATTAAGCCATACCTGGACAAGGCAGTGAAATTCCCGGTCAGACATATGTAGTTCTTCCACATTGATTAAGTTATTGTTCCAAAAAACTACTAGTCCGCCTATGAGGCCTTTTGCTGCTACGCGAGACATGTTAGTAAATTGAAAGTTGTCCCGGAGGCGGGAATGATCATGCATATGAGTTTCAAGTAGCACAACTAGTACTGGTATATGATTATCCAGAAGAGACCTAAAGTGACGCAGAAATTTTGCATTATGAGAGATACTACAATTCCCTACAAGCATATTCATAATAACACGGGGGAGGTGGTAGACTCAATGGGGTATGGAGTGAGAAGTGGGGCATTCATTGGTGCCCTCTATTCCTGTTGCATGACTTGTGGGGTCTGGCGAAGCATCAGAATTATGACCATGGCCTATTTCCCCGCTTCGCGATTGGTAGTGACTCGAAAGTTGATGCTGCATGTTTCGAGTTATGGGGGAATTTCAGAATTTCCATACTCCTCGTTGAGGTTGTAAAGATGGATTCCCTTTAGACATATAAATTCCGTTCGGGTTTTCCTCATCTCGGCTAATATCTCAGCAAACATGCCGAGTGTGAATGTTTGGTTCGTTTGGAGATGGAGGTGGAGTGGGTGGGGACTGTCGAATGGATGCAATAGGTCGTATGGGATGCTAGGATTGGCATAAGGGTAGTGTGGTTGAAATTATTGATGGGTTGGAACCAAGGTGCATAAATTTGGCCCCAACTGTGTGGAGGATAGAAAGGAAAAAGGTTGATGGTGGGATTCATTTGTGGGGTTTGAGAATGTACCGAAAAGGTCCATGGTGATTGGTGTGAGTTGGGAGGATGATGGTCTAACACTAGAGGACTTTGGGTGTTGTACCACTAGGTTTGAGCATAAGCTTCAATGCCAAACTGCATCCCTTCCGCCATTATTTCTGCGAGATGAGTCATATTTTGGACTAAGAGAATCAATTCCTGATTGTTGAGTTGTAGAGTGAAGATTAGAGCATAGCCTCGGAGACCCATATCCAACCAGGTTTGAAGGGGTAGATCCATTGTCTACGGCTAACAGACATAAATCAGTGGCTCTGTGGGCTCTGTGTGTGGAGGGTGCTGCATGGTGAGGCGAGGCAGGTGAAAGAACTGGTTGCTCGTGTTGAGATTGCATCTCAGAGAAGTGTTGTTGTTTGGTGGTGTGAGAGTTGGTCGTTGCATAGTGGGCTTCTAAGAAGCAATTTAGAGTAGAAGGAGATGCAAATTCGTATGTTAATTTAACTACTGGGCTTGAAGGATTGTTGTGGGAAGATGAAAGTGAATGGGAGTGCGATGAAGTTTGGTTTGTTTTTTAGTAGTGTTTTGAGTTGCAACATCAGAAGAAATTTCATGCGAATAGTCATCATTATGTTTTACTGGGACTGGAGATTCAGTAATATTAGCTACTATTTCAAGCAATTCTACTGTGCTGATGTTTGGCAAATTCGGTTGAATGGGCATTGTGGTGGCCGATGTGTCCTGGGGAAATTGGTTGAGAGGAGTGGCTGGGAAGTGATGTTGTGTGGTAAAAATACGTGGCTGTGTAGTAAGAGTTGTCGTGTGCTGGTTAGTATCTGAGACCAAATCTGTTCTGCCTATGAGTAGGCTATTATAATTTTTAGATTCTTTGATGGGAGTAGGAACTAAGGGCGGTGGGGAGTTGCATAATTCCTGGGATTAGGCCATAGTATATTGGTCTATATTATTATCATTAGGATTATAATAATTGGGCTTTGGCATTAGGTTAGGATGTGTGGGTGAAGTAATGGGTAGTGGACTGTTATTAAGCTGATCCACGCCGAGTAGATTTGGGCCTATAACACTTAAAGAGAAGAATGAATTATTAACTAGAGTAATATGACCTTGTTTAGGATCCTTACCCATTTTTTGGTGGGCTTTAGGGATCCCATTAGGGTGGAAGGGCGTACCTGGAGTGTTGCTTACCATAGTAGGTCCCACTGTCGTCTCTTTTTCGAGCTTCGATGATCTGGCTGGTTGGCTTAGCGTGGGCAAGGAGGCTTCAACGTTGGTTTTCTTTCTATTGTTGTAGCGTGTATTAAGCTTTTCTGGGAAAGTAACAACTTTCCATTCTGTTTCCTCCAGTGTCTTGTTCTAGTGGGGTTGTGAGGGAGCCGTCGTAATTGGTGATTGAGGAGTGTGTAGGTGGTTGTTTGTCTTTAGATCATAGGCGCAGTTCCATGAGGCATGCCAAAATATGCACTAATATCTTCTGCACTTAGTGCAGAGTAAATTAAGACCCTCATATAGCAATATTTATTTGTGATTCCCTATATAAATATGGGTTTTGATGACTTTTCTAGGGGAACTTCGATACAAATACGGGTGTACCGACCTCTAGTGGTAGAGAGGTGCATGTGTCCACTTTTAATAGTTGCCCCAATTTTGAGCCAACTCTGTTGAGAATTTTTAGATCGTAGAACTCAGTGGGTAACTCTGTTAGGTGTACCCATAGGGCTGAGTATGTTAGCTGTGTAGTAGAGGCAACAAATTTGGGTTCCCATTTTCGGACAGAAAGAAAATGGTTAAAGTATAAACCAAGGACCTCCATGAAGTGCCTTATGCATATTTTCTTCTTTAGTGAATTTAATAAGAAAGAAATCGGACCCTAGATCAATTAGTGGAAGAGGTTCAGTAGGCTTCCAAAGAGAGATGATTTTGGCACGAAGGATTTGGTGGCCTATTTTCCTCCCAAAAACTTTGATAATGACTGAAAATTGCCAGCGCAAGTAGAGTCTAGCTTTATCAATCGTTGTTATAGGAATAAAATTTCATCATCGTATTCAGTTGCAGTGCTTTCATCTGAGAGGTCTATTTCTTTAGGAATATTGCATGTGGTTTTGGGAAAGGGATAGCACATGTGTTAGAACATAGTGTTTGTATGAAAGATGCTTTTGCTAAAGTTAGGACAGGTTCATCAATTTGCATAGTTCCTACGTTTAGGGGTTCACAATCAGGATTGGAAGGTACTTGGGTTGAATTTGGGTCGCTCATGGTTGCAGGAAGATGTTTCGTATTGTTAGTGGATGATTATTGAAGTCTAGAGAGAGAAGCTCTCTTCATGACTCCTTTCCCCCACATTATTAAAGAATGACTATTCAATATAAAGATTTACCATGAATTAATTCTTTTTCTTCATGTAAACCATTTTCCTCCATACATACCAATGTACAAATCACGTATGAAACCACGTTGTAAAATAGCGCCCTTTGACCGTCCATAAACATGACGCTTTGGGAATTTCCTAGAGAGAAATGTTCTCTGAACACCTTAGTTCCATATTAGCCTCGTTCCTCCTCCACAAGTTCGATATGCAATCCCCAATAGTTATCTCAACTATTCCCTCCGTCCACTTTTAGTTGTCGAATATTCTAAAAATAAATTTTTATTTTTACTTGTCACTTTTTGAATATCAAGAGAAAAATATTTTTTTGTTATTTTGCCATTAGTATTAATTACCCATTCCAAACGGAAGGAGTAAGTACTTATAGAAGTTGAGAATATATTTCCATGTCCTTTTCTTTTAACTTTCCACTTGACAAAATAATTCTCAAGATTTAACAGAACTCGAGGATGTTGGAAACATGAAATGAATACCCAAAACTTGCCCCATTGTTTTTCATTCATACCATTTTTCTGAAGTATGTATCATGGGGATGCTATCACGATTGTTCTTTCTAGTTCTTTTTTGAGCACGGAGCAGCTAAACCACAAATTCATAAATTTTTATCAACACAAGGCGTAGAAGCTAATCGACCTTGATACGTGCCCAGTTGCCTTGAATCACGAGTGGATTCCAAACTAACTATGCTATGTAAATTTTTATTAATATAGAAGAACATACCCATCAAACATAGAGTTAGAAAAGTCATACCAGCAAAAAGATTTTAGAAAATGTAAATGTGAGACTTTAGAAGTTTACTCAGTCCATATGTGGGCTTGACATATTAACTATTATATCAGAGAAATTGATCCAATAGCAATCAGATTTACAATCAATAGCACCTCAAAGATAATAATGTCTTTACAACCAACTTTATCTGCAAAGAAGGCACAATTATGATGCCATAAATGGTTGAACGCATGCATCAGGAATCGTATCTGAATCAGATTCTGTCCCGGACTCCTGTTGAAATGGATTTAATCTATTAGTATTGGATTCTAATGGAGGGAGTCCATCATTATCACTTGAGTCTTCATTCTCATCCATCTGGGTATTATCTGATTGTGTATCCTGTCTTGAACTCTCCACTGTTGTGGATTTGAAGACCTCTGGCCTGCATAGAATATTGCATACGTAAGAAATTTATGAACAATAATCATTTGGGGGGAAGGGAGAAATACAACATGGTGGGAGAGGACCATTCAAATGTAAACTCTCACGACCAATCAGACAACACACGTAGAGGATTGGTGACATGAAGTAGTATGATAAAATAAGCTCACTTAAGGGTGGTGTCGTCAAAATTTACCAACTATTTGCATATATACATGGGGAGTATACAGACCAACTGATCAATTATGGATATCATGTTCAAGCATAAATGTCCAACTATGTGAAATCAACATTTAGTAAAACACACACGCAACAAAATACTTATTGAGAGGATTTTTTCCCTAAGCCAATTGACATATGCTGTAATGAAACAACCTATAGACTTACTAGAAGAATGTCAAGATCTATTCTTTGGATTGATGTAAAAACACAAAACTTCTAAATGGAGTCGACCCCTATGACCCTTGATAGTTAAAAAGCCAAATATCATAATAACTTATGTTACCAAATATCAGTGAACAATTTACAATCTCAAAATCCTTTGTAAATGTTTGAGTTGCAAGTTCACAAGTTATAACTATGTATCCGTTTCCAATATAGATTTACACCAATAGGCTCATCGAGCAGTATGGCCTTACTTTTTTCCTTACCCAGTCAAGAACATATTTTTATAAGGAATAATATTCTCCCCCTTTCATTAAAACTGAAAAAGGGGCGAAAAAATAGGTGCTTGAATTATAGAGTCTCACCATTCAGGTGACTTTTGAAGCACACGAGCTTGTTTATAATAGAATACTTGTGTAACCACACATCCCACTTTTCTACATCTTCCTCTCTTCCTCTCTCATCAACCACAATAAAGTTGCCTATTCATTGAGTATACAAGAAGAAGAAGAAAAAAAGAACCATCACACATTACTCTTTCAATGTCAAAACTGAAGGCATGAAATCAACAACCATAACAAATCCACAAAATTTAGGATAGGAAATACCAAAGCATTATCTACACGCTTTTACTAGAATTTAGCTGGAAATATAACTATTGATGTTTCTGTCACGACCCCAAATCCTAACAGGTCGTGATGGTGCCTATCGTGAAACTAGGCTAGCCAACCATCACCTAACTACCCATTCGTTCGATTATAATAATTCACAATTCAATAATAAACAACAAACATAGCATAAAATATTTTCTTTAAGTCTTTATGCCCCAATAATATAATCTAACAATATAATCAAACCTCCCAAGACTGAAGTCAACATGGTCACGAGCATCTATGAAATAAATCTAACTCTACTAATGTCTTAAATAAAGTCTAGGAATGAAATGCTAAAACTAAATATGGAAGGGAAATGGAGAAGCTGTGGATGCTGGACAGCTACCTCGAAATCCCGTAAAACTACTACTAACGAACAGAGACAGCTACTGCTCCGAGCCGGTACCTGGATCTGTGCACAGAGGCACAAGGAGTAATAATGAGTACGCCAACTCAGTAGTAATGAAAGTAAATCACAGTCTAAGAAATAAAAAAAACATAACACCGATACACCAATTCACAAATAGTAAAGCACTGAGTCTGAATAAAATATACATTTAATACATGAGTATGAAAACCATTTCTATAAAAGTCCTTTGAATAAGTATATTTTCAAATGTTTCTCGGTAAAACTCCCAAAATATCAGTGTAAACGAATGGAATGAATCATAATCAAAACTCAGCAAAATATCATTATAAAACTGTCCCTCGGGCCACAGTTCATTTCTCATAACAACCGCCCATCAGGAAACCTCACAATCACTCAGTATCAACCCATCAGGCAACCTCACAGTCACTCAGTATCAGCCCATCAGGAAACCTCACAGTCACTCAATATCAGCCCATCAGGCAACCTCACAATCACTCAGTATCAGCCCATCAGGCAACCTCACAGTCACTCAGTATCAGCCCATCAGGAAACCTCACAATCACTCAGTATCAGCCCCGCGGGCATCACTCGCACTCAATAGGTACATGCGCTCACTGTGGGTGTGTACAGACTCCGGAGGGGCTCCTACATCCCAAGCACATCATGGCATAAATCACTCTCAATATTGTCCCTCGGCCTCTCTCATATCATAACATCCTCACAATATTGGCCTGCAGCCACATTCAGTTAGACACTCTCGACATGCCCCTCAGCCCATAGATATACTGGGTTCTTGACCCAAAATAGTGTTTCATTTTCAAGAAATAATATCAAAATACTATGAGTGTCAAAACAATTATCAAGAAAATACTGAGTGAAAATCATAGCACATCAAGTGAGAAAAATAGTAAAAGCAGCCCCAAGGGGTTAAAACAGATCAGCACTAGGCCACAAGCATGGCTTACAGCCCAATCATATCAAATCATAATAGTACTATAGAGAATAAGCTTTAAAAGCAGTTTCACAACTCAATAGTTGCTCAAAAAGGGATATCTTTCCAGATTCCCACTTTGTGAAATCTAAAACCCGTGAAAGGGTGCAAAGTCCGGCGTTTCATACCCTCAGGACAGGATTTAAAGACATTACATACCTCAAACTAGCCCGAAAAGCTACTCGGCAACCCACTTGCCTCTAGAATCAACTTCTGAGCGCTCCAAATCTGTAAAGCTCATATCTTTATCATCAAATTATGCTTAAGGAATGAATTCAATTGAAAAATACCAATTTTAGCACAAAACCCGAAATTAGCCAAAACTCGACCCCCAGGCCCGCGTCTCGAAACTTGACAAATTTTATACCAGACTGTTCTTCATCATCTCACAATTCCGTACATATAAAGAACTCTAAAATCGGAGTTCGTTTGAACCCTCAAATCACCTCTAAAAGGTCTCTTAAACTCAAGCCCTAATCCCTCAATTTCACTTTGAAATCATCAATCAAATCCCAAAAGCGAAGATGGATTCATGAAATATAATAAAAAAAACAAGTACATAACACTTACCCTAATCCATATGGTGAATATCGCCTCCAAAATCGCCCAAATCCGAGCTCCCCACTTCAAGATATGACCGAAAGAACAAACCCTTATTTTGTATATTTTTCTCCAGATATTCTATCTCGATACTCGTGTCAAACAATCCTGAAACTCACGTTTTATGCTTCTAATGGATTCCTTGTGAAATTATAATCAATTTAGGCTTTTGAATCACTCAATTTGACCTTATAATGAAGGAGATATGTAGGTTTTAAGATTTGCAAATAATGCAAATTTTTTAATACACCGTCAGTGGCAATTTTATAATTAACCTGAAAAATCTGGCAACCTAGGTAAAATGGCCATAAAATCCTCATACAATGTCCAAATTCGACTATTCTTTTTACTACGAGTCCGTAATTACGATGCGGATCTAATGCTTCATTCAAAATAGTAATCGGATCTCATTTGTTCAATATGATATCAATTTGTTCTTGAAGAAACAACGTCGAAGCATAAGAAAAACGAGCACAACGCAGCCCAAACCTATCCAAAACTCACCCCGAGCTCCTTGCTAACCCATACGAACGTTCTAACAAGTCCCATTACATAACTCGAATTTAGTCGAACCTTCGGAACACCCAAAACAACACCAAAACACTAGATCTACGTCGAATTCAAGCCTAAGAACTTCCAAATTTCCAACTTTGCCAATTCAAGCCTAGTTCTACCACAGACCTCCAATTTACATCCAGACACACTCATAAGTCTAAAATCACCCAACAAAGCTAACGAATCATAAAAATCCAAATCCGAATTCACTTACTCAAAAGTAAAAATTTGGCCAAACCTTTCAAAATTAGAGCTTCTAGCGGAGGCCATTCTCCCAAATCAATTCCGTATAACCTGAAATACCAAAACCGATGATTCACATAAGTTAAAACACATCATACAGAGCTGCTCATGCCCTTAAACTACCGAGCGGAGTAAAACTGGTAAAAACGACTGGTCGGGTCGTTACAGTTTCACTTTTTGCATCCATCACCTTGAAAAGTTAAAAAATTCAGTATCACTTCATATAAAAACAAAAACAACTACCGAACACACACATTCACACATACACTCACGTACAAGGAAGAAATTAGTACGATTTTTCATACTTGAATAAGATTGGAACCTCGAAGGTCCACATGGGCAATCTACTTAAGAGTTTAGGCCCCTAATTCGATCTATGTTAGGGAGCTGCCGTACTCAAAGGCGAGGGGCTCCAAAAGAGGATGCGATCGGCCTCAGAGGAGAGGGCCTCCAAAAATGGATGCGATCGGCCTCATAGGAGAGGGGAGGCAACTTGGGATTCTAGGCAAAGTATTTTTTTTTGTATATAGGCCTTCGTGTAATTTTCTTTACTCCCGCCACAGTTGCTGGAATGAAACGAAGCTTTGGAACAGAATTATGCTTCTTGCTGCATAATGCTTTGACCTTGTTGAAGAGTGAAAAGTTCTTCTTCAACATCCCTCTTAAAATTCTCCCCCCCCCTCATTTCTTCTCTGATTTTGATTTTTGAGGCTTGTTTTTCAAGCCCGATGGGAAACTTACTGCAAAACCCTAAGCCCTAGTTCCGTTTGTTTCTTTTATCGGAAAAAATTATCAAAATTGATCCCTTATGCTTAGGGTACATCTAAAGTATACCTTTAAATATACTCCTTAGTTCTTTAAGTTTGTAATTATTTAATAAACTCCCAATATGTTTAACAGAAATTGTGAAAAATATTAATAATTTCTTATAATTTTCAAAATAACATTTTATGAGTGGTTTCAGTAGTGACTAACTTTATTTTATTAGCTGTAAGATTAGTGGCCTAGCTATTAGCTGTCTATATCTTGGTTGTTGTTGTACTCAAAGGTAGGGGCTCGTCAACACATCACAATATATATAATATGATTTATGGCTATACAAACTGTGGAAAACAGTTATAGGTTTGATCCAAGACAAACTGCAGTAGGAGATTAATTAAATCGAAAGAAAATGTACCCACTTAGGGATGCATGTAAACTCGTAAGCTACCGAAGACATGGTTAATTATCCATGTCTTATTCTAAAACACTAAAACTACACCAAATATAAAAATAGAAAAAGGATATCAAAACTAAACACCTATAAGAATTACATCAGACATAAAAAAATAGACTAAAATAATAAAAAATGCACCTTCAAATGCGAGTTTCCTTTAAATCGAATAGTTACATACTTGTTAGTTAATTATTTAACAAAAACTAAAATTTCTCTCTAGTGCGTTGTAGATTCTTATCCGAGTCTTTTGAAAAACTTAAAGAAAACACTACATCACTTTAGTGAAGTAACATGCCTGAAACAAACCTAGATAAATCAAACATTGCAGGGGTTGATGAGAATATCAAAGCATAATTATTGAGGTTAACGGGCTTCTCTATGGGTTTGTTTCCTATGAGATACCTGGAGCTTCCACTTTCACCAAAACAGTGGAAATAAAATGGACTGTTACTTATTACTAAGGAAAATCACAGACAAAATCAATTACGTGTTTGCAATGTATTTGTCATATGCAGGGAGGGTGCAAGTGATAAACTCTATCATGTTTTCCTTGCATAATTTTTGGGGAGCTGTATTCATATTTTCACAAAGCGTACTCATAGTTGTGGACAAAAAATGTAGGGATTATTTGTGGGGCGGTATAGAAGCGAAAATAAATACAACATTAGTGTCATTGAAAAAAGGTATGCTTACCAAAAAAAATTTGGGGCATAAACATAAAAGAGTGTAGATCCTGGAACCTGGCTTTAGTAGGGAAACTAATATGGCCCTTATGTGAGAAAATAGATATGTTAGGGGTGAAATGGGTTCACGGAATGTATAAGAGAAAAATGTATATCTGGTCTTATTTGCCTCCATCTGATTGTAGTTGGTACTTGAGAAAATTACATAAAATAAAGGAAGGTATGAAGAGCTGGTATTCTGATGGAAGATACACACTGACAACAAATAGCAAGTACTCAATAACGAGTAGTTACTTAGAATTGAAGGGGACTAAAACAATATTAGAGAATACAGAGTTGATATGAAATATTGTTCTAATACCTAAACATAGGTTCATCATGTGGTTGGAAATACAAGATAGGCTTTTGACAAAGCAAATAATTGATAAAATGGGATTCAATTGTGAGAATACATAATGCATGCTATGTGCAAGGGGCCGTGAAGAAAGCAGAGACCATCTATTCTTTGAGTGTGATTGAGCCAAAGCAATGGGGGAAGAGATCAGATCTTGGATAGGGCAAGAAGTCAAGCTGACACATCCTAAGAAATGGCTACAACAGATAGGGCAGAAGAGATGAAAAAGATTTAAAAAGTAGACATTAGCTATTGTAGTTGGTGCACTAACATACCACATCTGGATAGGTAGAAATTGAAAATTGTATAGGAATTTTACTGTTTATAGACAATGTGTGATACCATAAATACAAAATGAGATTAGGAAGCGAGTAAAAATATTGCGAAAAGGTAGAAAAGCTAGAAATGTACATCCTTTATTCATCAATCATGTAATTAAAACTTGGTTACTGAGGTCTTGGATCCAGTTAGTCGGGGTTTAAGATGCTCCTAGGTGTGTTATTCTTTGATGTGATAATGGTAATTTTCATTGTTATTTCCAAAAAAAACAAACTTTAAAGGACTATATTGAACCAACACCCACATATAGTAGACCATTTTTTTATTTTCTCGTTTCTTTTACCAGTCTTCTTATTTTAAAATATGAAATGACCAGAATACCCTCATTGGGTAGCAGCACGGGCGGTCAGGAGACATAGACGACAGACGCTAACAAGACAAAGTCGGTTATATTCGAGATTTTGTAAACAGCGCTGTCACTTTAGCCGTTTATGTTCTCCCAGTAGGGGAAACAAATCAAACGTTTAAAACCACCTCTTACCACTCGAAGCTCAACGTTTCTACTCGCGGGAATTTGAGGTTTCACTCTTTGTCCCTTTCAGTTATTTTTTTCAATTTTCCACAAAGTTTACCGCAGAAATCATGTAATTTATTTCTATTTAAAAAAAAAAAATTATTCAACTGCTATCAGTTTTCTGAGAAGCCGTGAGTAGCTCACTCAAGTTCATTTTACAACTCTTCAATTGTCATTGCTATACGTACAGGTTCTTGGCTATTATTTGTAAATAAGACATAAAGGATTAATTATTGTCTTACAATCACATTGTTCTTTTTTATTTCTGTACTTTTTGCAGCAATGGGTCGAAGGAAAGCTAAGCCAAATCGTTCAGTAGGAATTTTGGAAGGAGAAGTTCCTAATGGGCTATTAAACCGAAAAAATGCTGAAACTGCAAAAAAAGATGAGTCTTTTGAAGTCGACGTGCCATTTTTTGTTGAAGTTGATAGGTCTAATTGGTTATCCGATGAACATATGGATATTTCTGAAATTATTTTATCTGATTTGTATGTTAGTGAAGACTTTGGTCATTATGTATTGGATGAGGAGTTTTACCGGGATGAGGGATATCTATTGAGGTTCAGGGTGAGTAATGTTAGTGAGTATCTTAATAGGATAAAGTTAGATCATTGGCCTGTATTATCTGCTAGTAGTATATGTTTGGAAATTGTAGAAGGAGGAGGGTTTGGAGGAAAATATAGTGTTGGTGAAGGGAAATTTTGATGGACCTGATGAAGGTATATCAGCGCTAGTCCATTTGGCTAGCTTGAAATTCTTCACGTTGAGGCCTTTTACGGGGCATATCGTTCCAAGTTGTTTATCATCTATACGGTTGAGGGTGGAGATTTTAAAAAGTGCATTTGACGCGTGTGAGTCACTTCTTGATACATCGAGACAGCTATGGAAAAAGAGCATGATGCATGTGATAGCTTGGCTACGTCCAGAGGTTGTGACTTCAGAGGCTAGATATGGATACGAGGTGGCAGCACATTCGGACGTTGGTCTAGCTTCAGGGCTGGCTGAAAGTTCTGCTTCAAGGAAATGTTCTAGGTTTGATGTAGCTAGTTTCTATGAAGCTATTAAGCCATCAAAGTGAGTGTTTGACATAAAGTTTATATTTATGTTGGCTATGCTTCAAACTTCCTCATACTTGGCTTGCATTCATGATATTTCCTGCAGGAAGGAGCTGATGCTGGACGATAACCTCCCTGGTTTGCTTCCTAAGCTTAGACCTTACCAGCGTCGTGCAGCTTATTGGATGGTGCAGAGGGAGAAACGAAATTTTGATGGTTCTTTGCAAAGCAAAATAGATCACTTTATTTCTCCTCTATGTATGCGAGTGAGTTTTATTGAGACCTCTATGACAATATATTACAATCCATTTTGGTATGTTTCTCTCTCTTTAATGAACATAATGTTACCACCAGATTCACCGAATTGACCATCCTTTGAAGTATTTTTCATCCATAGTTCATCCAATAGGCCCCCTTGTGGTGAAATGGACACTTCCAACTGTTGGCACTAACTGAATTTGATTTTGCTATCTTGCGTTTTATGAATTCAAAATGTGGACGATCAGTTTATCGTCGTTTTCTGTTCTTTGGATTGGGATGTGACTTGTTATCTACATCCCTAATTCCAGGACAAGAATCCAGTGGCTCCCCCTTTTTTGAAAAGGTCACATAAATGGAAACTATTATTCTTCCTGATGGCTTGGATCACTATTGATTGGTTCTTCTTACTTTTTTCCATAGCTCACAAGTATATTGTTCTTAAGTCAAGTATAAGGAGTCAAAAATTGAAAAAGAACTATTTTGGATTGAACTGATATCTCCCATAAATGTCTCTTTTATTAAGTTTATTGGACATACTTTTTAATCACTTAGGCAGAGTTATCTAATGATCAGTTTCTGATGTTACTTTCCAGTGGAAATGTATCCTTGCACGCAGAGATCGCCCCGCCAGTTGTTCCTGGTGGTATTTTAGCCGGTAAGCGAAATGACCGTTCATCCTTGATCCACCATTTTATATTATTGGTTTCTATCCTTTAACAATTTCATTTTGTATCCCTTGGTGCTGAAAATGTGTTGGACGGCATAGAATCTTTTCTATGATAGGTAAGATCAATGGATCATACGGTTTCTTTGCCTTCTCTTTTCTGCTGGCTGATCCTCTGTGCATATCTTAGCACCTTCTAGTGCTGTTCATTGATGGTATTTACCTTACTGATTAAAAATGTGGATATTATTTACTGTCTGACATGTGATTGCTTTCGTTAACAAACATGTCCTGTTGCTTTCAAAGAGGTCTTTTTTCCCCTTCAGTTTTTCTTTTTGATTGAAAAACTTTCCTCATATTTAATTACCTTATCATTGAGTTATTAGGGATGCTTTGCTTATTTTCTGATAATAATTTCCATATAAGTAATTGATGCATGCTTGAATGTTTCAATATGATGTTAGGCAATGCTGCAAATGTGTACCTCAACTGTGAACAATGCCTTTTGGCATTTTAGTCATTGAAAGCCTTACTTCGCTTGGGTTGCTTCTTCTGTTACTGTCATATTGCAGATGAGATGGGGCTGGGAAAAACTGTTGAGCTGCTTGCCTGTATCATTACACATCAGGTGGCATCATCTTGTGTTGGCAGTTTTACTGGTGAATTGCTGTCTGATGAGGGTCAGAAAAATAGTCTGAAAAGACTGAAAAGAGAGCGTGTTGAGTGTATATGTGGTTCTGTGAGTGAAAGCATCAGATATAAAGGATTGTGGGTTCAGTGTGATGTTTGTGATGCATGGCAACATGCAGATTGTGTGGGCTACTCACCAAAAAAGAAATATGCAAGATGCGAAGCAATCTTAAATGGACAGCAGTCAGCTGTCAATATGCGCAAGCGAGCTAAACACAAAAACAATGTTAAAATAGTTGAGATGGAAGGCGGCTATACCTGCGAACCGTGCTCAGAACTGATCCAAGCTACTGTAGCCCCGGTTGCCACAGGTGCAACTCTTATAGTGTGTCCAGCTGCTATATTGCCCCATTGGCATGCTGAAATTGTTCGGTATTCTTACTTATCCTTTCATTTTCCGTTGGTCCATTTCGAACATGTCATTTCTTCATGTTACCCTCCTGAATTACATCTTTTTCCTTTGATTTCCTCCCAGTAGAGTATGGTTCATGAAAGGTAGAACCATATATAAAACAGTTGACACAGATGTTACCAATCAAAAAAGTTTGTTCATGCATGTATTTTGGTCATCAAGAAGAGCTGTTAGTTATGTTTTGCTCAGTAGATGTTCCATTGGAAATTTTTTACTCTCTTGATATCATGTTCAGAGCTCCTTGTTATTAAAGATTTTAAAGTGTGGAATGGTTTAATCGAGAGGCAGTAGTGTATAGTTGAAGTTTTTGTCTTGAATCAGTTTGCAGATATGCACTAGTACAGTTTTTGAAAAGGTAACAAATCCAACATATTGATTGAATCATCAGCACAAAATTTGAGATATGCACTAGTATATGTTTTTCATAATCTGTTGTTGTTTTTTGACTTTTAGTTGCTTTATTTTCCCGGCTTTACTTAAGTATATGTTCAGTTAGTGAATTAAACAACCATTTGATATCCCTACATCCTCATACTAGAGCTTGGGCAGCTTTCTTGTCCTGTCTCTTGATGTCACCTTTTCCTTCCTTGAATCATTCTCTGGGATTTTCGATCAGGACAAATCATGCTCCAGTTCTTTTGATTATAGCTGTCATCTGATGAATATTGTCCACAATATTTAGGCTTATGTTCATGCTTATTGTTGAGCACCTATAATCCTATTGTGCAACTTTATGGCTGGAGTTGTTTCTGGACCTTGAATTATGAGATGGTGGGTGGTAATGGAAAACTGCAATCTGTGTATAACAACAGACTGTGTCTAGTCATATCTCGTATTATTATATTGCTGATAATTTTTCACCCCTCATGTTCAGAGCTCCTTATTATTAATGATTTTAAAGGATGGATATTGTGTTAAACTATGCTTACTGAGTTTGAAACCTTGAGGCAATAGTCTATAGTAAATTTATTGGCTTGAGTTATAGTTTGTAGGTAAGCGCCACTAGATGCTTATCATATATTACTGGTGTGTTGTTTTAGGCAATAGTCTCGTGGCATTACTTGATTATATGTTCGGTCAGCTAATAAAACAACCATTTGATATCCATGCATCCTCGTATTAGAGCTTGGGAAGCTTAGTGATCTTGTCTCATTATGTCACGCTTTCCTTCCTTGGATCGTTCTCTCCTGCAATCAATTCAGGGCATATCGTGCTCCAGAGTTCTCTCCTTCAATCACTTCAGGACACAGACTTCTTCTTGAATCATAGATGTGATGTGATCAGTGTTATCAAAGGCGAAAAGCGCAAAAAAACTCTAAGGTCCGTTGGGGCTTTAAGTGCAAATCGCTAATAAGGCGTGGGCTTTAATGAAAAAATGCTCAACGGGAGAAAAAGTTAAAATGTGCATGCAGACCAAGACTAATCATTATAAGCATGAATAACAAATATATGGACAAATAAATTGAAAAAAAATTCACGATAAAGTGAAATATCAATTGTTTAAGGTCGTGTTTTCGGGAAGGAAAATTATGCCTTAGAGCTTTGATGCGACACTAAAGCGCACACAAAGCGAGGCGAAGCGCTCAACGTGTTTTGAGCCTCGCTTCGGGGCTTAAGCGCGCCTTTGATAACACTGGATGTGATGGAAGTTGTCTGCAACATTTAGTCTAAGTACTCATGGTGAGTGTTGAGCGGCTGTAATCCTGTTATGCAATATCATGGCTGGAGTTGTCCTGGACCTTGAATTATGAGATGCTGGGTGGTAACAGCAAACTGCATCCTGTGTATTTTGACAATTCTGTCTAGTTATATAACTGATTATGTGGACTGATAAAGACCTTAAACTTAACCGAAATCTTGAAGTGTTACAAATTGGTAACTGCATTTTGCGGTACTGCTCATTATCAGTGGTATGCATACCAAAAGTTCTTCTATTGAACTTTGCCACATAAATGAGGGTGAATTTACAAATTGTAGCCCGTACAAAGTGTTTTTTGCTACTGATTTTATGGACTTGTTAGAATCGTATGTTATGTAATCTATACAAGTCTAGACTTTTGTATAATTGTCAGTACCATCTTGGTACTTAAATTTGAAGAAAAACTTCTATACCATTATTAAAAAAATGAAGATATTCTGCCCTGAAAATTTGGAAAGAGTAGGTCTAAAATCTCCTATTTAGATGACCAGTTGTTGATACAAGAAAAGTAATCACTGATAATAAAGTGTAGTTGGTCTAATGTGGTCGATCATTTTGAGTCCAATTTTGTGCTTTAGTTGTCTTGTAGAGAACTCAATCAAGCTTTCTTCCTTTTCCTGTTTCCTGAACTTATGGGAGACCAGGGGAAACTGTGAAAGAAGGGATTTTGTTTCCTTTTGCCTATTGCTTGGCTTGTACATTCACGTCTTAGGGGGGACATTACTCTGCTCCCTAATGTACTCTCCTCTTATGATGACTAAGAGCAGGTTGTTTTCCATGGCAATATGAAATAGGTCCAGTACTAGTTTTCTTGCCTTTCTTGGCCACATTATGCTCAAAATAATTCCAGTCTTTTTTGAATGCTTATTCAAATTGTATATCTTGAGTGCTTACCCAACACTCCTTCCTATTGATAGTCATACAAATCCCGGTGCGCTGAAAACATGCATTTATGAAGGCGTGAGGACTAGCTCTTTATCGCAGATTCCCTTGCCAGATATAAATGAGCTTCTCAGTGCCGACATCGTTTTGAAAAATTATGACGTACTTAAAGAGGACTTATCACACGACTCTGACAGACATGAAGGTGATCGTCGAGCTATGAGATTTGAGAAAAGGTTCCCTTCATCCTGCAATTTCCTTTTTCTTTTTTATGATTTTGCTTTGATAGAGAACTGTCTTAAGGGTGAAGTGCTGCTTTTGCTGGCTTCTGTTGGTTCTTAATGCTGAAATCAAGGCATCACGGCAAACTCCTACATGATGCTACAGCTTAAAAGAATTGATGCTGGAGTCTAGCTCCAGAAATGTTACTGGTGCTGTTACTAATCGAAAAGTATGTTTTATAGATCTCCTACCTTGTCAGTCCTTACTGGAGAAGAATTCTCCTTCTCTTTGAGTGACCTAAATTCAAGGGAGTTCTATCGGTTTGGTTTTAGAGATTCATGGTTTGTGATGTTGCTTTTTGTTTTCTTTTCCTGAATATGTTCATATTATTATTGTAAAGGTGAATGCCTCCCTTGTTTGCTTCTTATACACTATCTGGCTGGTGACTGTCCCCAGTATCTATCCTTTATTTGCTGTGTGACAACTTCTGAAAAGTATTTGACTGACTATTGCTGGGACCAGGTTATTGGGTCTGAAAGTGTGTATGGTAGGCATGGTGGTTGTATTTTCTTAATTTCGTCCATCTCTTTATTTTCCTTAATTTTCTTTTTCTTATCATTAACTTCATTGCATAACTTTTGATGATAATGACCATGGATGTGTGATCACTAATGATCATGGATGTGCATTAATGATGCAATTGGTGCTTTTTACCCCTTTTCTAGACTGAGTGAACTCTGAAAATATAGCATGAAGTTTTACAGCTTATACTTTTCTTAAATACTTGAGGCTTTTACTGTGAGGAGATACATGGATTTTTTTGGACACATGATAAATTTTATCCATGTTTTTCCTTTATGTTTAGGGGATGTCTGAAGCCATTACTTCAAGTATTCAAAATTATTCTCCTTTTATACTTTTTTTTTCTTTTCTTTGGAACCTTGGTGGAAAATAAAGTAATGCTCTCAAAAAACACTTATGATATGTGTTTAAAGGATCATAGAAATGTGTTTGGTTCATGGCATGATTTCCAGGCAATCTCGCTTGAAAGTGAGGTAAGCTGTCCAGGCTAACAGATCCTTGTCCCTTGAAAAGGTGATTTTGTACACATTTTTGCCTTGGAGCTTCCGTCTGTAAAGATATTCTCGAGTAATGATCTTAGCTGGTTTTTCCTCTTTTGACCTTGTTATGTAGGAACCAATTTATGGCTAGGAAATCTAACCAGATTGCTGCTTTGGTCTTCTTATATCTCGTTTTTTTGCTTTCAGCTGTTTCCAGATCGAGGATAACTCTGTGGCGTTTCATGTTGCAGATATCCTGTTATACCTACTCTACTAACCAGAATATTATGGTGGAGGATATGTCTGGATGAAGCTCAAATGGTGGAGACTAATGCTGCTGCTGCAACTGAAATGGCACTAAGACTACATGAAGTTCATCGGTGGTGTATTACAGGGACTCCCATACAAAGGAAACTTGATGACTTGTTTGGTCTTTTGAGATTCCTCAATGCAAGTCCTTTTAATATTTGTAGGTGGTGGACCGATATTATATGTGATCCTTATGAGGTTTGTGGTCTGGTCATTCTTAAGCAATAATTGTATGTACTATTTATGCACTTGACGCTTATAAGTTCCCATTCTCTTATCTTTCTATCCTCTTCTCCCCTCGTTATTGCTCTATCTCAGAGATATCTTTTTTTCTTTCCAGAAGGGAGATTCCAGAGCGATGGCTTTCACACATGATTTCCTTAAGCACCTAATGTGGAGGTCATCAAAGGTTAATGTTGCTGATGAACTGCAGCTTCCACCTCAAGAAGAGTGTGTCTCTTGGCTTTCTCTTTCACCAATTGAAGAGCACTTTTATCAAAGGCAGCATGAGACTTGTGTGAATGACGCTGGTGAGCTTATTGAAAGTTTCAAAAATGATATATACAAGAGAAAAGCACCTGGTGATTATATATCTTCTTTTCAATCATAGGATTAGCGGAAGCAATGTGTTCTGAGATTTACTTCCGTTGCAGGTTCCCAGTTGGAAGACGCTGCATCAGATGTTGTTATCACAAATATAGAGGCTGCCAAGCTCTTTAACCCACTTCTAAAACTACGCCAAGCCTGTTGCCACCCCCAAGTGGGGAGTTCTGGGTTGTGATCACTACAACAGTCTCCCATGACTATGGAGGAGATTCTGTCGGTAGGTTATTATTCAGGATCAGAAAACTGTTATTTTCTTAAAGGCTGTTGCCAGTCAAATGCGTATATAAGAGGTACTTTCTGTAAGTTCCGGTGAGTAAGACTAAGGTAGAAGGAGAGGAATCCCTCCGGAGATTAGTTGTGGCATTAAATGCTTTGGCCGGTATTGCTATAATTAATCAAAATTATTCTCAAGCCGTATCATTGTATCAAGAAGCACTCACTTTAGCAGAAGACCATTCCGAGGATTTCCGGCTGGATCCCTTGTTAAACATTCATATTACTCATAATCTTGCTGAGATACTCCCACTCACTTCTGACAGTTCAAAAAAGCTTGAATCTGCGCCTGGAAGCCCTAGAGATAAAGTATCCAACATGGAAGATGCTGGACAAAGTGATAAAGCTACTCTACACGGGGAAGACAAAATTAAGGAAGAAAGCATTTTGGTCACTAGCTCTGGCGATCCCTCCAACTTAATGTCAAATTCACTGGCAAAAGATTCTGTTAGACGAAAATTCTGAGACTAAGTTAACATTGTCCACATGTACAAGTTATGAATCATTGAGAACAGCATGTGAAAAGTTGAAGAAAAAATTCTTATCCGTGTTTAGTTTGAAGCTGGCAGGGGCCCAACAAGAGTTCAAGAAGTCATATGATCAGGTAAATATTCATGACAGGCCTTCATAGATGTGGAAGACCTTTGGCTATACTTATTGTGTTGAACAGACCTGATTTTGCATAGATGATGTCCGTAATTTTTAAAAATGCTGTTTAATATTTCCTCTTCTTGGATGCATCTGCCAGACAACTGAGCTCTTAGATGAGAGGGAACTATCTAACTAGGAATGTGCAAAAAAAGGTCTTGGGACAGAGTTTTTTATATTAACACTTCCTGGCTCTCAGATATTCAGCCAGCAAGGTGGAGACAGTGAAAAAATAAACTATCTGTTCCAGCCAACAGCTGAAAATTGAAAAAGAAAATATCTATTTCAACCAACAGCTTAATCTTTTATGCAAAGACGGAATTTTAGAGGACAATCCATATGGACAAGCTATACAACATCCTTTTTCACATTAAGACAAAGACTAATAATTATGTAGTATTTCAAAATTAGATGTTTGATCTGTCACATTCAGGAAGTATTTTTAAAAAGTGTGTATAGAGTCCTCTTAGTCATTCTGGTCTTTCTCGTTCTTGTTGCTTTTCAATTCCCAAACTCTAAGTCTAAGACAATTATATAGCAAAAAGAAAATGTAATTAGGTCAATATTTAAGCTTCTTGAAACTAGCAAATAAGTGGGCAGCATGGGCAGAGTGTGTTGCTAAAAAAGAAAGGAGAATCTTCCGTTTGCCCTTCAATGTGCGTATAATATGACAACTGACAAGCTGGCTGGTTGACAATTGGAAACCTTAAAGTAGGGAACATACTGATTATTCTTCTCTATAGACAAGGTAATGAGCTTTCGCATGTCCATCTCACTATCTCGGTTACTAAATAATCAAAATTTTCTAGTCTAGATAATACTATTGTTCAATGGTGAAGTGCACAAATAAAATGTCAAAGTCACAATTTACTTGACTATATTTGTTTCGCGTAGTTACACTTATAATTGTCTCATCTGTCTCTAGCTCTACTTAGGAGGTGTAGACTGCCTAATTATTGGCATCAATAGACTAGAAGTATCTAATTTTAGTGAGAGTTTTAGAGTCGTGAGACCAATTAGTCCAGGTGTTCTTTTTTTTTTTTAATGAAATAAGTTGCTTCATTGCAAGCATAAAGGATATGCAAAGTTACAAGAAGGATCAATGTTAGCTCCATTACAGTACAAAAGCCTGCCCAGGGAGCAAACCAAATCCTTTTTCAAATTTGATAATTGGTGGCTAGGTACTGAAAGTTTTGTTGACAAGATCACAGAATGATGGTCTTCTTTCGAGTTCTCAGGGAAACCAATCTACATCTTAGCATGTAAACTTAAAGCTCTTAAAGGCAAGCTTAAGGAATGGAGCAGAAGTAGCCAGGGGAATTTGGCCTTTGCAAAAGACCTAAGTTGCTCAGACACGGGTGCGGGTGTCCGACATGGGTGCAGATCTAGAGGTCGGATCTTTCAACATGTAAATTTTAAGATTCGGGGATACGGATCCTAGTACGGATATGGGTGCGGGGATCCGGCTAAAATAAATAAAAATAAATAAAAATCTCTCTAATTTATGAGAAATTTTGTGGAATACCTACGTATAGCTTGTAAAGTGTGGATTTCGTTTTTAATCTCAAGTTGTAGATAAGTAAAAGATTGATTTCCTAGATAAGATATGCTATTTTCTTCAAATTTACTCTAATTTAGTTATGATTTCGGTAATCAAATTGTATTTCGTCTCGAATTTTTCTATCCGTCGTGGTCAAAGTACCCAAAATTGTTTAACCAGATCTGGTACGGATCCCATACCCACACCCATACCAGTGTCGTGTTGACACGGTGCGGTACCTAAACTACCATATCGGAGCAACTTAACAAAAGACCAATCTGCTAAGTCAACTAGCAGCTTTTGATTCAATTCAGGATATTAGAGGCTTGACAGAGGATGAATCAGTCACGAAAACATCTCTCCTTATGGAATATGAAGAGCACATAAAAAATGAAGAAACTGCATGGAGGCAAAGATCAAGGGCCCTTTGGCTTAAGGACGGAGATAGAAATACAAAGTTCTTTCATATAACTGCTAATGCTCACAAGAGAAGCAACAACATAGACCAGTTAGTGACCCATGGTGAAACAATAGAAGAGCTAGGTAGAATCAAGAGTGGGATTATTGATTTTTATAAAAGACTGGATGCAAAGGCTGAAGGGTGGAGACCAGCGAGCAATTTTGATAACTGTCCTGTAATATCTGAGGAAGAAAAGGAGTTTTTGCAAGGAAGTTTCGAGGAACAAGAGGTTTTAGGTTGTCTGAAGATATGTGCAGTGGGTAAAGCTCTTGGACCTGATGGCTACACAATGAGTTTCTTTGTAAAGTGCTGGCATGTTTTGAAGCAGGATATTATTGATACTTTCCGGAATTTCCACTCCCATGGAATTTTGGGAAAAGTTTACATTGCTTTGATCCCTAATGTTAGTATGATATAAATAGTAGTAAAGAACACTAATCCCATATATATTAGGAGTAGGACATGTATTATGTATATATAGGGCTCATTGTATCATTGTCAGTTCTTAATCAATAAATTATTTTTTCCCGTGCTTTCTCACATGGTATCAGAGCAATCGTGAGAGACTTATCGCGGTGCATAAATTTCAGCGATTCCGGGAAGAAGAAAAAAAAAATCAGTCACCGGAAGCCTTTTTCCGGCAACTTTTTCAAAGCTTTTGCGTCTGCCTTGTCTCCGTCAGTGTTGTGCAAAATCCAACACTACCACAAGAGACACCATTGTCCGGCGACCAAACCCCAGTAAGAATCTCTGGCAGAAGCCTCCTCACGCGCCACCAGAAGCCCCCGCGCCTGAGATCACGCGCCTCCACGCGCCGGCGCGTGCATCATCTTCCGGCAATTTTTTGGCGACGCCTCTTCAGGAAAGCTTGTCCCCCTTACGATTCCGAGCCTACCCATCCAACCTAAATCAAATTCCGACCGCTTTTATATTTTTCCGGCGTGAATAGTGATTTTGCGGCGTGAACAATAATTTTCAGAAGAAAAAAAATCTTCTTTTTCCTGGTGCAACATTATAATGGAATTTGTACCTGAAGCCTTTAACTCGCAATCCGTTGGATCGAATGCATTGAATCCAATCCAGATGGTTTCTTACCGGATTATATTGAGTTCCTTCAGTACAAAGCATGTAAACAAACATCTTCAGGATTAGCCTCCGTTGTTCCAACAGATAGTAGCATGACTTGTATCTCCCAATCTTCAACTTCCGAGTCTTGGGTCATTGATTCAGGTGCATCTTATCATATTTCTGGTAACAAATCTCTTTTTACTAGTATTTCATATTCTCAATCTCTTCCAATGGTCACAATGGCCAATAGGTCTCAAGCCACGTCAACTGCAATAGGTCAAGCAAGTCCACTTCCTTCCTTACCTTTAGACTCAGTTCTTTATATTCCTGGTAGTCCTTTTAATCTCATAGCCGTTAGTCGCTTAGCCAAATCATTTAAATCTGCTGTTTTATTTCTTGATGACCTTGTTTTTATACAGGAACGCAGTACAGGGCGGATTATTGGTACTGGACGTGAATCAAATGGACTTTATTACCTTATCCTTGAAAAATCACATGGACTCGCATCTTGTCTTCCTTCAATAACTTGTCCCGTTACTGATTCACCAGATTTATTACATAAACGGTTAGGACATCCCAGTTTGTCAAAACTTCAGAAAATGGTACCTAGCTTATCTCACTTGTCCACTCTAGAGTGTGAGTCATGTCAGCTCGGTAAGCATACCCGCTCCCATTTCCTGCGACGTCTTGATAATCGAGCAGAGTCACCTTTTTCCTTAGTCCATTTAGATGTTTGGGGGTCCTAGTCGGGTGAGTTCTACCTTGGGATTCCGCTACTTTGTCAGTTTCATTGATGATTATTCCAGGTGCACTTCGATATTTTGATGAAAAATTGATCTGAGTTGTTCTCTATTTTCCAGTCCTTCCAAGCTGAAATTCAAAATCAATTTGGAGTTTCTATCCGCACATTTCGTAGTGATAATGCCCTAGAGTATTTGTCTTCCCTATTTCAACAGTTTATGAACTCACATGGGATTATTCATCAAACATTTTGTCCATACACATCCCAACAAAATGGGGAGCTGAAAGAAAGAATAACATCTTATTGAAACTGCTCGTACCCTACTCATACATTCTCATGTTCCGCTGCGTTTTTGGGGGGATGCAGTTCTTACATCTTGTTATCTTATCAATCGTATGCCATCTTCAGCTATCCAAAATAAAGTTCCATTCTCTGTCTTGTTTCCCCACTTACCTTTGTTCTCTCTTCCACCCCGTGTCTTTGGGAGTACGTGTTTTGTTCATGACCTTACTCCAGGAAAAGATAAGTTAGCTCCTCATGCTCTTAAGTGCATATTTCTGGGTTACTCGAGAACGCAAAAGGGATATCGATGTTACTCTCCTGACCTTCATCGATTTTTTATGTCTGCTGACGTTACCTTATTTGAAACCCAATCATACTTCACAGGTCCAATTAATCACTTAGATATTTCTGAGGTGCTACCAGTTCCTTCCTTCGGAGATTCAGTCACTATCCCCCATTCATCTTCCTCCATAGCTCCACCACCTACAGTTCCAGTTGCAGCTCCAGTGTCGCCACCGAGTCCAATGTCACCACCTAGTCCAATTCCATCAGCTAGCTCCATTGACACCACCTAGTCCAGTTCAACCTTCTACAGATCCACCACTCCTGACTTATCATCATCGTCCGCGCCCAGCATCAGGCCCAGCTGATTCACGTCCTGCACCTGACCCTGCTAATACTGCGGACTTGTCTCCTCTTGATCAACCGATTGCACTACGAAAAGGTATACGGTCCACACTTAATCCTAATCCTCATTATGTCGGTTTAAGTTACCATCGTCTGTTATCATCCCATTGTGCATTTGTGTCCTCTGTTTCCATCCCTAAGTCTACAGGTGAAGCACTGTCTCATCCCGGATGGCGACAAGCTATGATTGACGATATGTCTGCTTTACATACGAATGGTATCAGTATATCTCCGTAAAAATCAGTTTGAAAAACAAGTGGTTTATAGTTCAAAAACTCAGTAAGATCATTTTCATAAACTGCCCCTTGAGCCAAAATCATTTCCTCATAACAATTGCCCATCAGGCATCCTCACAGTCACTCAGTATCAGCCCATCAGGCAACCTCACAATCACCAGTATCAGCCCATCAGACAACCTCGCAATCACTCAGTATCAGCCCATCAGGCAACCTCACAATCACTCAGCATTAGCCCATCAGGCAATAATCATCACTCAATAGGTACCAACGCTCACTAGGGGTGTGTACAGACTCCAGAGGGTCTCCTACAGCCCAAGCGCTATATAACAAGCCGCATCACGACATAACTCACTCACAGCATAGGCCCAATGCCTCACTCGTATCATAACATCCTCACAATATAGGCCCGCAGCCTCACTTAGTCAGACACTCTCAATCTGCCCTTCAGGCCATAAATATACCGGGTTCTCGACCCAAAACAATGTTTCATTTTCAAGAAAATAGTATAAAAATGCTCTGAGTGTCAAAACAATTATCAGGAAAAGACTGAGTGTAAAATCATAACAATTCAATGAGGAAAACATAGTAACACAGCCCCCAAGAGGTAAACAAGTCGGAATTAGGCCCCAAACATGGCTTACATCCCAAAATATATCATAATATATAAATACTAGTTAAGCATAGGCTTAAAAGTCGGTTTAGCAACTCAATAGTCGCCTAAATAGGGAAGATATTTCCAAAGTTTCAACCTTTGCATTCCAAAACCCGTGAAAGGGTGCATAGTCCGGGGTTTCATACCCTCAGGATAGGATTTAAAGACATTACTTACCTCAAAACTAGCCCGGAACTATTCCGCTATGTGCTTGCCTCTCGAATCAACCTCCGAAGGCTGCAAATCTACCAAGTTCAGATTTTTATCATCGAATTATGCTTAAGGAACAATTTCCAATCGAAAGATATCAAATTTAACCATAAAATTCGAAACCGGTCAAAACCCGACCCGCGGGCCCGTGTCCCGAAACTCAGAAATTTTTATACAAAAGTGTTCTTCGTCCTCTCACGAGTCCGTACATATAAAGAACACCAAAATCGGAGTTCGTTTGACCCCTCAAATCGACTCCTAAAGGTCTCTTAATCTCTAGCCCTAAAACCCAATTTTTCTACTTATTTTCATGAATTAAACACGAGGATTATGGTCCTTAATCACCTATAATTGAGTTTTAGTGATCAAAATACTTACCTCTATGAAACACTGATTTTCCCCTTCAAAAATCGCCTCAAAAGCTCTGTTCCGTACAAAAATGGTGTAAAAATATGTTAGGGTCGCGGAAGGGTTATTTTTATACTGACCAGGCCTTACTCAGTGCGATTGTATCCCCTCAGGTGCGGTAGCACTGAACAATTTTCACCTGCCCTAGTTTACTCTCCGCGATCGCAACCCCTCAGTGCTATAACAATTTTCCAACGGCCTTCTCCAACTCTTCCGTATAGCCTCTAGTATAATGGTCATAAATTTTTGTGCAAAACTCCAAATGACAATTGACTTAACTTTCTGAAAACTAGACATCAAGAGCTACAACTTTTATTTTTGGATCATCTTTAAATTCCTTATAGATTGTGAGTTATAAGCTTCCAAAGTCGGGACAGTGCATCAGAAAATTTACTCTATGCGATCGCGGGAAGCCTTGTGCGATCGCACAGAACAACTAGATTTTTCCAAATTTCCTCTGTGCCAACGCATCCAAATCAGTGCTATCGCACTGTACACCCCTGAAGCCAAAGACCAGCAACTAGAAATGGCCTGAAACCACCCCGAAACTCACCCGAGGCCCTCAAGACCTCAACCAAAACATACGAACACATCCCGTAACATCACACAAACTTAGTCGAGCCTTCGAATCACCAAAAACAACGCAAAAACACTAAATCACATCGAATTCAAGCCTATGAACTTTGAAATTTCTAAATTCCACCAACGATGCCGAAACTATCCAAAACGCATCCGATTGACCTGAAATTTTGCACACATATCCAAAATGACATTACAAACCTGTTCCAACTTCCGGAATTCCATTCTGACCCCGATAGCCTATTTTTCCACCGCCAACCGAAAATTGCCAAAAACTAACTTTCGCCAATGCAAGCGTAATTCTACACCGGGCATCACAAAAGTATTACTAACACGCTCCTAAGTCCCAAATCACTTAACGAAGCTATTCAAGTCATAAAATTCGCATTCCAGGGTCGTTTACCAATAAGTCAATTCTCAGTTGACTTTTCCCATTTTAAGGCTATTTTTAAGACTAAATGGCTAAATTTTCACCACAACCATTCCGATTCCGAGCCTACCAACTCTAACACATCAAGAACAGTATAACCAACCTATGACAAGTCAATAACAATAATTTTTAATGCAAGTTCTACGTAACGACGGACCGGGTCGTTACAGTTTGGTTAGTGAGTGAAAAACTTTTTTCGGAAAATATTTTCTAGTGTTTGGTTAGAGAGTAGAAAATATTTTTTTATGATACTCTCACCCTCTTCCCCCAAGTCCCTATGTTTCCTTGCTCCCCCCCCCCTCCCACCCCCAAAAAAAAAATGCCCAACGTTTTCAGGACTCTATTTTTTTCAACATTTTAATTATTCTTCTAAAAATTCACACAAACCCAAAGGAACTAATGTGCTGCTTTACTTTTTTACGCAAAACAAAGTTGAAATTTATGCTCCATAACTAAAATGAAAATACTCTCTTTTTGGTTGAAAAAGACAGTAATCTTTCTACAACATTGTTTACCTCGAGGTCCCTACTGTTTGGGTAACACTGGGTTGGTTCTCTATTTCTTCACACTTACACTTAATATTTCTTTCTTATTTACTAGTATTGGAATAAATCACATATTTTAGAACCACAAATTATATTTAATTTTTACCCATTATTTTCGAGGTAAACAAACATGAAAATAAAGTAATCATTTTATTGCAATAAAAGAAAATAATTTTTCTACATCATGTAAAGAAAATACTCATTTTGTTGAAATAAAAAAAATACTTTTTCTACATCATGAAAAGAAAATACCTTTTTATATCATGAAAAGAAAATACTCATTTTGTTGAAACGAAAAATAATACTCTTTTTTACATCATGAAAAGAAAGTATTTTTTTTTTCTTAAAATGAAAAAAATATTTTTTTAAATCATGAAAGAAAATACTCATTTGTTGAAATGAAAAAATAAATCTATCTATAACATAAAACGAAAGTACTATTAATAATGTTTTTATAGAGGGTGAGGGTGGGGGG
>ML341891.1:60163-97767 GCA_005239505.1 Nicotiana paniculata
GGGTGTGGGGGTGGGTTGGTGGGGATGGGGAATAGGGTGGGGAAGGTTGAAAAAGAGTTTTGTAAGATGTTTTGCCTTCTCTTGATAGGGAAAACATTTTCCTATAAGTTCATGAGGAAAATATTTTTCAAAATATTTAAGCGAAACATGGGAAAATTGGAAACATTTCCTAGAAAATATTTTCCTTCATACGAAACATACCCCAAGTAAGCGTTTGGACATGCATTCCAATTTTTTTTTTTTTTTTTTTAATATGAAATTTCACTAAAANTTTTTTCAAAATCATGAAACATGATTTATACCCCACAACTTGTAAAAAATATCAAAATCACCCCAATTTGATTATCCTACTTGAAATAAACAATCAAAATACATAGTTTAACTCATATTCTACTTTACTGCAACACACAAAAGATGCAAAATCTGTATCACATTTTCTAATTCTACTAATACATAGAGAAGAAATTTAAGCCAAAAACAACATGAATATGAACAAGTTATTCTTTAATAACTGCTGGGGTCATTTTATAAATTTAAAAGTATAGGGTAAAATTTGTAAAACTAAAAACTAGCATATTCCCATTTTCAATTGAAAAACTGGTGAGAACCACTTTTCAAATTTGAAAATGGATTTTCAAGTGAAGTTGAAAATTTTGGTAAGAATGGTATAACCAAACATTGTTTTGAAAAAACATTTTGAAAAAAAGGAAAAATTTTGTATGTCCAAACAGGCTCTAAATCTCATTTCACCCTTAATGAGATGATTTATAGTCACACAAATATCTATGGCTTGTTCTAGACCACAAGTTTTAAAAGTCTTTCTTTCTTTTTTAAACTTTGTGTCCAGTAAAAAGCAACAACAACAACTACCCAGTAAAGTCCCACAAAGTGGGGTCTGGGGAGGGTAATGCGTACGCAAACCTTACCCCTACCCCGATAGGGCAGGGAGGCTGTTTCCAATCGACCCTCGACACAGGAAAATAAAACAAGAAAAGAAAAGACAATTCATTAGTAACTCAAACAGAAATCGCAGGAATAGTAGCCTAAACATGAAAGCATGAAATAAATGACATGCAATAATAGCAACCAAAAACCACCGTCCGGGATCTCAATACAATACGCAAGTATGGTAAACCCTACCCAACCCCGCCACACCCTGGGAATGAAGTAAGAAAAGCTCTAGTATCCCCTATCCGACAACCCTGATGCTTGACCTCCAGACCTTCCTATCAAGGGCCATGTCCTCGGTAATCCGCATTCTTGTCATGCCCTGCCTAATCACCTCTCCCCAATACTTCTTAGGCCGCCCTCTACCTCTACTCGATCCAACCACCACCAGCCGCTCACACCTCCCCATCGGGGCATCAAGGCTTCTCCTCCACACGTGCCCAAACCATCTGAGCCTCGCTTATCGCATCTTCTCATCTACCGGGGCCACCCCCACGTTCGCCCGAATATCTTCATTCCTAATCCTATCCATCCTAGTGTGCCCGCACATCCACCTGAACATCCTCATCTCTGCTACCTTCATCCTCTGAATATGGGAGTTCTTAACCGGCCAGCACTCTGCCCCATACAACATGACCGGTCTAACCATAGCTCTATAAAACTTACCCTTGAGTTTCGGTGGCACTTTCTTGTCACACAAGACTCCTGATGCAAGCCTCCATTTCATCCACCCCGCCCCTATACGATGAGTGACGTCCTCGCCGATCTCTCCGTCCCCCTGAATCACCGACACAAGGTACTTGAAGCTGTCCCTCTTGGGAATGACCTGAGATCCAAGCTTCACGTCCCTGCCTACTTCACTCGACTCGGCGCTAAACTTGCACTCCAGGTACTCTGTCTTAGACCTGCTTAATTTGAAACTCTTAGACTCGAGGGCATGTCTCTAGACCTCCAACCTCTCGTTAACACCGACCCTCGTCTCGTCAACCAAAACTATGTCATCGGCAAATAACATACACCATGGCACATCCCTTTGAATATGGTGTGTCAGTGCATCCATCACCAAGGCAAATAAGAATGGGCTAAGCGCAGATCCTTGATGAATCCCCGTAACCATCGGGAAATGCTCCGAGTCGCCTCCCACCGTCCTAACCCTAGTCTTAGCTCCATCATACATGTCCTTGATCGCTCTGATGTAGGCTTCCGGCACGCCCTTCGCCTCCGGACACCTCCATAGCACCTCTTGAGGAACCTTGTTATACGTCTTCTCCAAGTCAATAAACACCATGTGCAGGTCCTTCTTCTTATCCCTAAACTGTTCCACCAATTTACTAACAAGGTGGATAGCTTCCGTAGTAGAGCGACCCGGCATGAAACCAAACCGGTTGTCGGATGACGACGTCTCCCTCACCCTCGCCTCAACCACCCGCTCCTAGACTTTCATGGTATGACTTAGTAATTTGATACCCCTATAGTTGTTACAACACTGGTTATCCCCTTTGTTCTTATACAAGGGCACCACTGTACTCCACCTCCACTCCTCCGGCGTCCTCTTAGTCTTGAAAATTACATTGAACAACCCAATCAGTCACTCCAATCCTGTCGTACCCGCGCATTTCCAGAACTCCACCGGAATTTCGTCCGGCTCGGTCGCTCGACCCCTGCTCATCATACGCAACGCCCCCACGACCTCCTCCACCCTGATGTGCCTGCAGTACCCAAGATCGCGACGGCTCTCCGAATGCCCCATGTCCCCCAGCTCTATATCCCGATCCCCCTCCTCGTTAAGCAGGCCCCGGAAGTACGACGACCACCTCTGCTTAATCTGAGACTCCACCACCTCTACTACAAACCCAAAGTTAGATAACAAGAGAGACTCCACAGAAAAAGAAAATTAGAGAAGTTCATGAAACCCTTTAGATCTTCAGTTAAAATGGATTTAAGGCTTTTCCAAGCTTGACCTTGCTTCAACAATGGTGATATCTTGTCTTCCATGTCGAGACGCAGCTGAAAATAGTCTAGGAAGCATTTATGTGTGCTAAAAATTATGTGTGGACAAAACTAGCCCTCAGAGTATAAGCCTAGAGTTTTGGCATGCCCGCCATACCCCAGTGGGACTTGTTCGGTTTCTTCAAACCTTCAAATTCAGTCTAAAATTTCCTTTTCTTTTATAATTGTGGTGTCCGGACCAGCTTGCGCGCATCTCAACTAATTCTATGGGGTGCCTTTTGCCTCCCACCAGCAACAGGTACCCGGTAACTCTATCCACTAGGTATTTTAGCTGTTAAAAATACTTAGTGCTTTTGCCTACGTTGGGGTTTGAATTGAGACCTTTTGGTTCCGACCACTTCGACCACTAGGCCACATCCTTGGGTGCAAATCTCCCAAATTTATTCCTTTCACCTTGTTGGCTTTCTAATCATTAAATCAATATTTAAGCCAAGTCAGGTATATTAACAGCTAAAACACACTGAGGACATTAAAGTGGAAAATAATTGATACTAGAACATAGATAAATATGCCAAATATCAATAGTCGATGAGTAGTCTGGATCAGCTCATGAATTGTATCTTACTTATGAAGTTACTGTAAATTTAAGCAGTGTTGGGTATCATATGAAAACTAATAGTTGGAACGAAGTCGCTGCATTTTTAGTTCATTCCTAATATCCGTGAAGGAGGCAAATCTTGGTTTTATGGTTTAACCTTTCATGTTGCATGTTTCAGAATTTTGCATGACACTTCAGTTTCAAATTTTGAACTTATAGTACTGAGTTCCACAGGAAAGCACATGTTGCCATCAGCCAGTTCAGAGGCCTTAACAGCAATGTCAAAGAAACTGGCAAAAGACATGCGGGGCAACCAGAAACCAGATCCATTCAAGTGTTGTTGCTCCTAATCCAACATGGAGCCAATGGCCTCAATCTTCTGGAAGCCCAGCATGTTATAGTTGTTGAACCACTGTTGAATCCTGCAGCAGAAGCACAAGCCATTGGCAGGGTGCATCGAATTGGGCAGGCACATAAGACTCTTGATCATCGTTTTATAGTATGTCTCTCCATTCTAATCTTCATTAATATTGAGTTGGGAGTCTGAATCTAACTCTGTATGGAAACAGTGGTGTGTCTAATTTGTGGTACGACGACTTACCTAAAATTTGTACTTGCGTTGTTTTCTAAGTAAAAGTGAGCTGTCTGTCATGTTAAATATAACCTGAATCTCCTATAAACAACATGAATCTTGAATGAATGAGTCAACTCCATTCATATGCAAAAAGTTAATGAAACTTAAAACTGCTGAAGTGACTTTGGATTGGAGACCTATTTCGGTCTTTCGATATGAATTTAAAGCTTGTGTTGATGAGATGACCTATATTTATCTGTGCACTGGATGCTTCCAGGGATTCTTTGTTATACTTTTATCAACCTATTTTTGCTACATAGTATCCTGCAGAGAGGATTATTCATAACTCTCTCGTTTTTTGTTGGCTTCTATAATAATAGGTGAAAGACACAGTTGAGGAGAGCTTATATAAGTTGAATAGGAGCAGGAATCTCGGTTCATTTGTTAGTGGCAACAGAAAGAATCAAGATCAGCCCGTTTTGGCACTAAGAGATGTTGAATCTTTCTTCAGGGTGGTGGCACCTTCCACTGATGAGAAGGCAACTGGGAGCTTGACACATTTGCCACCTTCTGTTGCTGCTGTTATAGCTGCTGAGAGGAGGCTTAGTGAACGGACATATTGTCAAGAGCCACCGGAGAACTGTTGAATTTACAAAAATTGTGCTGTTAAGGAATAACTTGGAGCCCACGACATGATCCTCCTTTAGTCTTATTTCGGCGTGTATTACCATGCAGGACCGAATAGAGGATTCATTGATTATCATGACATCCATTAGCAGCCGAAGCAGTGGAATGTGCTGGAGCGAGTGACTGTTGTTGCTGGCAAATTTCCAGTAGTCAGCTCATTTGTCATGATTATCTTGTATATAGTGATTTCCTTGATTCTCTTGTATATAATAATGGCTTAGCACACCAGGTATAACAGTTAAATTTTGTTGTATATTTTTTTCTACCAGTCTATAGAGCAGTGTCATTTTCATGTTGAACTCTCTTTTTCCTCTGTGGTTCAATTGCAACGTTCAAAGCGCCTCTAGTTTATGTTTTTCTTTTCTTGCCTGTTTTTTATATCAAGGCGCTAAACTTGTTAACTCTTTATTTTTCGACCAGCCGTGAGAACTAAGGAGTTGCTTGGTTACTGGACAAGGATACTAATACCGGGATGGAGAGTTTGTAGTTATTCCATGTTTATTTATAAGTATTAGCTAGAGGTGGGACAAATTTTATACCAAAATGGGGGAATTAGCTATCTCATATAAAAGGTGAGATAGCTAATTTATAGGATATCCTTATCTATCCCAACTCGTAACCAGACGACCCTTATGAGAATTAATAAAGTAAAACCATTATGATTTATGGTAGAATGAATAAGATCCTTTTACTATTAATTAGAGGTCTTGGGGTTATGATTTTTTTGTGGTATGAAGCACTTTCACCAGTCATGAGCCTTACGCGGCATGAATTAAAAGTTAAATATAGGTGTCAGCTAAAATGTTTCAAAAAGTTGAATAGGAATGAAAAATTACTCTTCAAAAATGATAAGTAAACCATGTAAAATTTTAACTTGTTGACCAAAATTATTCCTTATTTTTTACGATAGGTCTAATTTTGTCTTTTCCAATATGACCTTGAGCACGGGCATCATAAGAGAGATCCAGAGTTTAAATTCTATGGGTTCAACATTTAAGATTCTTAATATTGAACCCGTATATTTTTGAAATTATGGGTTTAATATACTATTTTCATATAGCACCATATATCCTTTAAGTTTGCCAAAAATTGAGCACATTTAGTCCAAAATAATAACCACAGTTTTACAACTTTGATGGCACTAGTATTAAATAGCTGAAAGACCAAAACTCTTACAAGTAATACTCCACATTTTACACACAAGCTAAGCAATTAAGAACAATTTTCAAAAGATAGCAACATTAGTTAAAGGCAAAATGGCCTTGGCTACTTGAACTTGCACCTGCACCTGATTGCCATTGCACCTGCACCTGATTGCCAATTCAGTAAAGGAACTTACAATTTTTCTATTTGAATATCTCAACTCATATATTTGTGAACTAATAAACCCTTCAAACGGAAATGCACACATTTTACCACGTCATATTCTAGGATTATTTGTTCCTTGATATGTGCCCACTTTTTTCCACCAATTTATCCAAATTTTAGTTTCATTCTTTTCCTATTCTTCTTCATGGCCTACTGCATATAAGCCAACGCCACCAGTTTCCTTTTTTTTCAAATGCCACCCGACCATACCGTATCAACTTCTCGCTCACCTCTCTACCACAACACCATCACCACCACAAATAAGTCAAAATTAGTACTAGCCAAATTTACCTCTAGTTGGGAAATTCAACTATGTATAATGGTGGTGTTCACATCATATTCGCCGACGACCTAAGAAATTAAGAGAAACGAAATCTTTGATAATCTTTTGTTTATGATGATGTCTATAGTTTCCACAGTTATAGTCCTTCTGTATATGAAGAACCTGACATTTGGTTAGTTCATGGTTACATGAAGAACCTAAAAGAAACAAATCTTGGATAATCACTTTATAGTCTTTCAACTTTTCATGGTTACAATCCTTCTGTATATGATTCTCTTGTTTATGCATGATATTAGCATCTTCGAGAATTAATCCTTCCCTTCTTTTTTCTTTTTTCTATTTTCTTAATGTGCAGCATGATTTTAGGAAAAATTAGCATGAACGAACTGGTTCGATTTTTTTGTTTATATTTGCGTCGAAACTACTTCAGGGAAAAGAAAGGGTTTCCGTTCACTTTTCCACAACCGATAATGGTGATATTCGCCCGGCAATGTTTCCAGAAATTTAAAAATTCTTGATAAAATCTTGAATTTAATCTTGATTTGAACCCTATTTCTTGCAGCACGAGAATATAAGATGCTACTATATATTTGTAGTATAAGTACCTTAAAAGCAGAATATTATGTTGACGCACATATTTGTTATTTGTACGTAAATACGCAAACATAAGAAACTTTGTTAAGTCAGTCCATTAGCGTTCAAGAGAGATAATTCCACTAAATTTGAACCTTCCGCTTCATTTTTCAAGTTTGCAGCAAGTTTTTATTATATTTATTGTATATAATTTTATTGTATTTGAGCATCAATTATTAGCATAAACATTAATTGTATACCAGGATCTTGAACATGATAATCTTACACAAAATCGTTATAGAAAACATACCTGAATCGTAGGCCATTATCGTGAAGCGGAAGCGTTTATCGAAATTGGTTTCTCACCCCTAGCTTTACGTTACCGCCGCCTTAGTGATGAGAGGAAAAATACGGTAACCCTAATGGGTGGGGAGATGACCAATTTATAGAGGCTCTCACTTAATCCGGTACGTCCATCAAGTAACCGATCGGACAGATGAGATTTATTAATTAAATATTAATTATGGGCCTTAAACTTATTGGACCACAATTGTCTTAACGTAAGAAACGTAAGAAAACTTACATTCTCTCACTTGGCCCAATAATCACATAATATTAATATTTAATTATATAAACATTAACTGCGCATAAACAAATCTCTTCTATAATGTCCATCATAAACACCATAATACGATAAACTACTAAATGTGAGTTATGGCGGTTATATATAATTTGTCTACATAATCCATATACTACAACATTAGCAACTCATCGTACCAGGTCCATAAGCTATAAATATTATGGTCCACAATAATGTCTCATTGGATGTATCCCGTAACATCTCAAAACAATAATGTGTACACCATTATGAGAAACGGGAAATCACTAATGTATATCAGAAACACCTAAATGAGCTCATAGTGTCAAAACATCATAAATACATCAATCATGAATACAACCAAGACCCATTCTATGTACATGTTCTTTAAATATATTTGGCTATAAACCTTTCGTTAACGGATCTGCAATCATGAGATATGTTTTAATATGCTCAAGTGACACTCTTTGTTTCTGAACTTCATTCTTGACGGTAAAGTACTTTAATTCCATATGTTTGGCACCTTTGAAGTACTTATTGTTCTGGAGAAAAATACTGCTGCAGAATTATCACAGTAAATTTTCAGCGGCTTGGTAATGGTGTCGACAACCCCAAGTCCTGAAATAAAGTTTCGCAGCCATAATGCATGAATTGTGGCTTCAAAACATGCCACAAATTCTGCTTCCATCGTGGATGTAGCAATGACAAACTGTTTGGCACTCTTCCATGATATTGCTCCTTCAGCTTA
This sequence comes from Nicotiana paniculata, assembly GCA_005239505.1. Classification (NCBI taxonomy): domain Eukaryota; kingdom Viridiplantae; phylum Streptophyta; class Magnoliopsida; order Solanales; family Solanaceae; genus Nicotiana; species Nicotiana paniculata. The sequence continues at coordinate 68,491 of ML341891.1, forward strand.
TTGGAACAAATAACCAAACATAGACTTTCTAGTGTCAACACATCCAGCGAAATCTGAATCCGAGTATCCAACAACCTCCAAATGCTTGGATGTCCATACATGAGCATGTAATCCTTCGTTCTTTTCAGGTACCTCAAAACTTCTTTGCAGCTTTCCAGTGATCAATTCCTGGGTTACTCTGATATCTTCCTAACATTCCGACCGCAAAAATAATATCTGGTATTGTGCAAGTCTGAGCATACATCAGACTACCAAAATAGAAGAGTAAGGAATTGATTCTATTTATTTTCGTTCTACATCATTCTTAGGGCATTTCATGAGACTAAATTTGTCCCCTTTTTGAATTGGGACAATTCCTGCTTCTCTCTAGAACTCTTTCGATATAGCCTTTCTGAGACAATCCCAATAATCCTTGTGATCTATCACGGAATATTTCTATTCCTATCACATAGGATGCCTCACCCATATCTTTCATTTCAAAATTCTTAGAGAGAAAATCTTTAGTCTCACGCAATTTGCCTAAATCATTAGTAGCAAGTAGAATGTCATCAACATATAGGACTAAAAATATAAACTTGCTCCCACTGATCTTTTGGTATATACACCGATCAACGATATTTTTCACAAATCCAAAATATATTATGGTATTATTAAACTTTATATACCATTGTCGTGAGGCTTGTTTAAGTCCATATATTGACTTCTTTAGGTTACACACCATTTGACATTTTCCTTTAGTTTCGAAACCCTCTGGTTGGTCCATATAAACTTCTTCCTCGAGGTCTCCATTAAGAAAGACAGTTTTCACATCCATTTGGTGTAACTCTAAATCATAATGAGCTACCAATGTCATAATAATTCTTAACGAGTCTTTCTTTGAGACTGGTGAAAAAGTCTCTTTATAATCAATGCCTTCTTTCTGAGTAAAACACTTGACAACAAGTCTGGCATTATATCGTTCAATATTTCCATTTGAATCGCGTTTGGTCTTAAAGACCCATCTACACCCGATTCTTTTAGAATTTTCTGGCAATTCAACGAGATCCCAGAATTTATTGTATTCCATGGATTTTAGCTCTTCCTTCATGGCATCAATCCATTTGTCAGACTCATTACTTTTTATGGCTTGTGAAAATGAAACCGGATCCTTATTAAGACCAATGTCAAAATCCGACTCTTGCAAATAAACCACGTAATCATCTCAAATAGCCAATTTTCTAACTCTTTGAGATTTTCTTAATGGAATTTCTTGTGGTTTATTTGTGTAAGATATTTGTGAGTTAGTTTCTTCATGAAGTGTTTCATCCAAATGTTGCTCGGTGTTGTCAAAGTGTTCTTCAACAACTGGAACAATATTTGGCATTTTTGTGGAAGTAGGTACATTCGTGGGTAATAGAATATTGACCCTCACCTCTTTTATTTTCACACTTTGCTTTTCAACACTACCACTAACTTCACCATTCTCAATGAATCTTGCATTACCGGTTTCAACAATTCGCGAACTATGGTTTGGACAGTAAAACACATAACCTTTAGATTTCTCTGGGTAACCAATAAAGTAACCACTTACTGTTTGAGAATCTAATTTCTTTTCTTGTGGATTATAAACTCTAGCTTCCGCTAGGCAACCCCAAACATTCAGGTGCCTTAAACTAGGTTTCCTTCCTGTCCACAGTTCAAAAGGGGTCTTTGGAACTGCTTTACTAGGAACCCTGTTTAATAAATATACATCGGTTTTAAGAGCATACATCCACAATGATTTGGGTAATGAGGAATTACTCATCATGCTCCTAATCATATCCCTAAGTGTTCGATTACGCCTTTTTGCAACACCATTTTGTTGAGGTGTTCCTGGCATAGTATATTGCGCACATATGCCACGTTCCTCGAGGAACTTTCCAAATGGACCTGGACATTATACTGATTCATTATATTTTCCATAATATTCACCACCTCTGTAAGACCTAATGATTTTCACCTTTCTATCTAATTGCCTTTCAACCTCATTAACAAACACCTTGAGAGAATCTGTTGCTTGAGATTTTTCTTTCAGCAAATAGATGTATCCATAATGTGAAAAATCATCGATAAAGGTAATAAAATATTTCTCTCCACCAAAATATGGAACATCAAAAGGTCCACAAATATCGGTGTGTATAATTTCAAGAAGCTGGGTGCTTCTTGTGGCACCGTTCTTACTATGCTTGGTTTGCTTTCCCTTAATGCAATCCAAACATATAGTAAGATCAGTAAAATTTAGATTCGGAAGAATCTAATTCGTTACTAATCTTTCTAACCTTTCTTTGGATATATGATCCAAATGTCTATGCCACAAGTAAGCAGAATTTTCATCTAGTGAACTACGTTTAATTCCAACATTATGTTGAACATTTAGAAGGGATTCAGAAAACCAATATCGTGTCTCTAAAAGAAATACAATTACATAAAATTGCAAGTTCGAAAATAAAAATTATGTTGATCATGGTTAAGTCGGCCATGTTGTATGAGGCTGAGTGTTGGCCAGTTATGAATTTACATACCCAGAAGATGGAAGTATCAGAATTGAGGATGTTGAGGTGGACGTGCGGGCACACTAGGATGGATAAGATTAGGAATGAAGATATTCGGGAGAAGGTGGGCGTGGCTCCTATTGATGACAAGATGTAGGAAGTGAGACTCAGATGGTTGCATTGGTGGGTACGAGTAGAGGTAGAGGGCTGCCTAAGAAGTATTGGGGAGAGGTGATTAGGCGGGATATGGCGAGACTTCAGATCTCCGAGGACATGACACTCGATAGGAAGTTGTGGAGGTCGAGCATAAAGGTTGTGAGTTAGGAGGTAGTTGAGCATACTTAGTCTATCAGTGTCATGCTAGGCTGATAGGATTTAGTCTTAGAATGTTAGTGGTCAGTGTGGTGTTACGCTACTCTTTCGTTTTCATAGTGTCGGGCCTTATTTATTGGTCATTATTTCTGCCTTTCATCTATTCTTTGGTCATGATGCTACTGTGTCATGACCCAAAATTCCCAACCTTAGTGGTCGTGATGGCGCCTAACACCACGCTTGCTAGGCAAGACAATGTTAGAAGTCGACTAACTAATTTCCTTAATTAATAACTTCAGCATAAATAAATTAATTTAAAGCGAACTTTATTAAAATAATTCCCAACACCTCAAAATAAAATAATAAGAATGACCAATAAATTTAAACGAACCATGAACCAATTATATAAATAATACTAAGACTGCCTCAGGGCCTGGTGTCACAATCCACGAACGACTAAAGAATACTACAAATAATGTCTGAAAGAAATAGTGTACTGTTCTGAATGATATAAAAATAGTGTACGTAAAAATAAGAGAAGACTCTCGGATATCTGCGAATGCCTGCAGATGTACCTCGTGTCTCCAAACGAAATCGGGTAGTTGTCCTAGAATCGTCTACTGCTGAATGGTACCTGGATTTGTGCAAAAAGAGCATAGAGTGTAGTATCACTACAACCGACCCCATATACTGAGTAAGTGCCGAGCCTAACCTCGACGAAGTAGTGACAAGGCTAAGTCGGGCTTCAACAATATAATCGGTAACAATAATAAATAATAAAGCAAGAAAGTAATCTAAACAAATAGATAATTAAGTTTTACAACCAAATAAAATAAAATAACTCAGCTATAACCACTTCTCAAACATTTCTTCAGAATTCCAAGCTTTAACTTTGAATCACAATAATACAAAAATATTTAAAGAGTAGCAAAATAAATATTTTAGCTTTTCAAAACTTTGATTCTCTTTTCTTGAAAATCAGTAAAATATAAATATAATTATCCTCCCATTATCACTGTCATATATTTAGATTTTCCCTGTCCACCTTTATCCAGTCATATATATATTTATTTATTTCTCTTGTCCACCCTTATCACAGTCAAGTATATTCTATTCTCCTGTCCACCCATATCATAGTCAAGTATATTCATTTCAAACTTTCACGATTCAGGCCAAGCTATCACAACACTTTTATTTCAACCATTATAAATAATAAACCACATTTTTCTCATGACTTCCTCATTTACCTCTTAACCAAGAACCAACAATAGTATCAAAATACATGCATTTATTCCATAAAAACAATACCAAACCTCTCCGCCATATCTACATCATTAGGAAATCAGTTCAAACAACCAATACTCTTTCTAAATGGTCACAACAATACTAACAACAATTCACCAAGGCCAAATAGACATAGAAACAATAATGAACATGTAACAATTAAGATAATAATCAAATAAGTGGGGAACGAGAAAGGGGGTCATGTTTAACAGACAATTTGTGTGGTGCATAGGTACTCGTCAACTCGCCTATACACCACACCCATGCTTTTCACATAACAAACAAGTAGAGAGTCCTATTCCCTCAAGCTAAAGTTAGTTCAAACACTTACCTCAATTTCGCAAGCCACTCACTGCTCAATTATGGCTTTTCCTTTTGAATTCACCTCTAAATTGCTTGAATATAATAAAAATTAACTTAATATCATTAACTAATGCTAAAGGAATTAATTTTATTAAAATATAATTTTTCCTAAGTTTTCTCAAAAAAAGTAAAAACCCGACCCCGGGCCCGCTTGGTCTAAACTCAAGGTTCGGACCAAATTACGGTTACCCATTCACCCACAAACCCAAATATGCTATTAGTTTTGAAATCCGAGCTTAATTTGATATAAAAATTTGATTTTCACAAAACTCCTTAATTCTACCCAAAACCTAGATTTTTACCATGAAAATTATTTGTTTTTGCTTTAGAAGTGATGCAATATAGTAAGGAATTGAAAGAACAAGGTTTGGAATTGATTACCTATGATTTGGGGATGAAGATTGTTGAAGAAAAATCGTTTCTTAGGGCTGGAACTCGAAAATATGGAGAAAAAAGTGTTCTGTCCGTTCTTTAACAGGTATTTATTTTAGCTGGGTTGGGCAATTGTGCGATCGCGAATAAAGAGGTGCAATCGCACAGTGTAAGGGATTTTTGGTCAGTGCTATCGCATGGGGATGGGTGCGATCGCACAGCCATTTGACCTCCCCTCCCCCTAGGCTTGATTTGCTCAGTGCGTTTGCACTGTCAGGGCTGCGTTCGCACAGTAGGGTCCAGGATGTGCATTGCGATTGCACCGCTACTTGTGCGTTCGCACAGTGTCCAAACAAGACCTTCAACTTTACTCTGTGCAATCGCGGACTTGCTTATGCGGTCGCACATAACAAATACCTGGACACCAGATTTTGAAAAAAAACAACAGTTATTAAGTGCAAAAATCATCCCGTGGCCTATCCGAACTCACCCGAGCCCTCGAGGCTTTAAATAAAATATGCACGTACGTATAAAATATCATACAGACTTGATCGTGCGATAAAATCATGAAAATAACATGTAAATCAATGAATTAAACCTCGAAACTCATCATTTTCATCAAAAACTCTTAAGGTTCATAATTTCTCAACCGGATGTCCTAATCACGTCAAACGAACTCCGTTTTTCACCAAATTTCACAGCTAGACTTTTAATATCATAACAAAGCTGGACTGGTCTCCAGAACCAAAATACGGGCCCGATACCAATGATTTTAAATATTATTTCTTTTCTTTAATTCATAACCATTTGAGCAAAACAATTTCTTTCAAAAATTGATTTTCTAAGGCTTGGGACCTCGAAATTCAATTCTGGGCATACCCCTGAGCCCCATATTTTTTGCAGACCTCCCAGGATCGTCATAACACGGATCCGGATCCGTTTACTAAAAATGTTGACCAAAGTCAACTTTTATCAAATTTAAGTTCTAAAAATCCCTATTTTTTCATATTTTCACAAAAAGCTTTCTGATTTCGCGCCCGGACCGCACACGCAAATTGAGCTATTTAATTTTTTGTCTTTTTATGGCTTTTAAACATGGAACGGAGTCTAATTTTATAAAATGACCCCTTGGGTCATCACATACTGATATATTATCTCTTTCTGTCTTCCTGAGCGAGGGTCTATCGGGAACAACCTCTCTACCCCATCGGGGTGGAGTTAAGGTCTGCGTATACACTACCCTCCCCAGACACCACTTGTGAGACTATACTGGGTCGTTGTTGTTGTTGATGATGTTTAGGAGGGGGGTGTCTACTTTAGCGGTTCATTATTAAATTTGTTCTAGTACATGCTCCATTATAAAAAAGTGTGATGAACCAAAAGGTCATCCTATGTATATTTAATTAAAACTGTGTTCCGAGCCCCAAAAGCCTCCGTTTATCTCACCTCGATATGCGTGTGCAGCCCGGGCGCGTGGCCTGGAAGCCTTTATGTGGAAAACTGATAAAATGTTAGAATTATATTCCTTCCGTTCCAATTTATGTGAACTTGTTTGACTGGACGCGAAGTTTAAGAAAAAATAAAAACTTTTGAAATTTGTGGTCTTAAACAAGTCAAAAATGGGCCCAGAGTATTTGTGTGGTTATAAAAGCTTCTCATTAAGGGTAGAATTGTAAGTTTAAGCTAAATTTTTTCCAAATTTAGAAAGGGGTCATTATTTTTGGAACGGACCAAAAAGGAAATAGGTTTACATACACTGGAACAGAGGAGTAATAATTAATTGAATAAAGTTGACTTTAGTCAACATTTTTGGTAAATGGACCCGGACCCGTGTTTTGATGGTACCGGAGGATCCGTAGGAAAATATGGGACTTGTACGTATGCCCGGAATCGAATTCCGAGGTCCCAAGTCCGAGAAATGAATTTTTAAGAAAATTATTTTCTGAAAATTATAAAGGCTTTTGAAAATGAACTTTGATGTGAAACCTGCATTATTGGGCCTATATTATGGTTCCGGAGCCCGGAACAAGTTCAATATGTGTTATATGAGTTATCTGTGAAATTTGGTAAAAAACGAACTCCGTTTGAGGTAATTCGGACTAAAAATGGGAAATTTGAAAGTTAATGAAGTTTGAGAATTTTTATAGATTTTTAGGATTAATTCGATGTTCACGATGTTATTTTGGTGTTTTAATTATTGGAATAAGTCCGTAGGATATTTTTGAGGTGGGGTTCATATTTGGTTTGGAGCCCCGAGGGCTCGGGGGTGTTTCGGGTAGGTGTTCGGAGTGTTTGAACTTTGGAAAACACTGCTGGTGCACCAGTTCTGGTGTGCCCACACCTTCGAGCCTAGGGCCGCAGGTGCGAGATCGCAGGCGCGCTGTGGCGTCCGCAGGTGCGGACCATTCTCCATAGGAGCGGATAAGTTCCTGCAGGTGCGGCCCCCTGTGGGCCTGGCCTTTTTCCGCAGGTGCCATCCCTTACCCGCACCCGCGAGACCGCAGGTGCGAGCAAAGTACAGCAGGTGCGAGAGTCGAGCAGTGAAGTTTTTAAAATACAGTTTCAGACGTTCTTCTTGACACTTTTTCTCAAAAATAGAAGACCTAGGGCGAATTTCTCAAGAGATTTTCTTCTCAAATCGTAGGTAAGTGTTCACTAACTGATTTCTTTCAACTTTCTAAGGTTTTTCATCAATTAACATCAAGAATCCTAGGGTTTTAATGGTATAAAATTGGGGTTTTGGGTAGAGTTAGAGCTTTTGAATTTTTGGGGAATTCAACCTCGTTTTGGGGTCGAATTTCAAAACAAATTGTATACCCGGGCTCGTGGGGGAATGGGTGAACGAGGTTTGGTCCGAACCTCGTGTTTGGACCAAGCAGGCCTGGGGTCTATTTTTTGTATTTTTGGAAGAATGATGGGAAATACATAATTAGGCTTTGGGATTGAATTATTGAGTCATTATTGATATTATTAAGTCAATTATGTCAAGATACTATCGTTTCGGAGTCAGATTCGAGAGGAAAAGCGGTGTTAGAGGCTTGATTTGCATTCTTGGGGCCGAGGTAAGTGTTTGGGCTAAACTTATCTTGAGGGAATAGGTATAGAGTCTATTTGCTATGTGTTATACCATGTCCAACGTATAGGTGAGGTGACGAGTACACATATGTTGTGGTCAAGCATGCCCGTGAGTCGAATTTGGTGATTTATACAGTGTTCTTTGATATTCTCTGTGTTATGAATAAATGGTTATTTTTTAAAGTGATACATTGAGGTTTTTTCATGATGTAGAAAGTCATTGATTAAATGTTCGGTCGAGGATTTTACCATTGAAATTATACCTCTGAGTGAGATTGGTTATAGCTGAGTCCCTTGCCGGGACGATAGAATTTTTTTAATTATTTTCGTACATTTGAGATTTCTTACCGTTAAATTTTCATATCAAACTGCTGCTTTTTTATTATTATGCACGAGGGAAGATTGCGTGCCGAGTGAATGTGAGGCTATGCACGAGGGGACATTCCGTGCCGAGTGATTTTATTATTTATCGCACGAGGGGACATTCCGTGCTGAGTGATTATTATTTATGCACGAGGGGACATTCCGTGCCGAGTGATTTTATTATTTATCGCACGAGGGGACATTCCGTGCTGAGTGATTATTATTTATGCACGAGGGGACATTCCGTGCCGAGTGATTGTAAGGTTATGCACGTGGGGACATGCCGTGCCTTTGTTTTTTATTTACTTGTTCTGAGCTGCTAAATTCCTTCTTTACTTCTACACTTCAGTTATTATCTTGTTCATGCTATTTTAGAAATTGTCTCCCCTTTTTATCCCCAGCATGTTCTCCCCCGTACTTATATTTACTTGCTTATTTCCGTCATTATTTCCTATTATATTATAGAATTGCACATGTATTAATTGTTGTCGTGTCCTAGCCTCGTCACTACTTCGTCGAGGTTAGGATCGACTCTTACTTAGTACATGGGGTCAGTTGTTCTGATGCTACATCTGCACTTCTTTATGCTGTGCAGATTATGCAGCCGGACCTGGTGGAAATTGACAGAGGGAGTATCCTTCAGTCCATTCAGGCGACATCAAGGTAGTCCAACAGACGTTCGTGGGCCTTGGCGTCACCTCTTACCATTCTTCTTCAGTTCTGTCTTATTCTATAGTTCAAAGACAGTTATATGTATTTACTTTTTCAGACCTTGTATTCAGTATTCTCTTAGACTGTTCGTGAGTTAGTGACTCCAGTTCTGGGTTATATTTACGGGAATTATTTCGAGACTTGTTAACTAGTGCTGGAATTTATTTAACTTTCGTATTGTTAATAATAATTGCCTTATTTATTTTGTTCATTTTAACTGTTGATGAGTTGATTTATTCAAAACGTTGTCTTGTCTAGCAGGTTCAACGTTAGACGCCGTCACGACCTAAAGGTGGGATTTCGGGTCGTGATAAGTTAGTATTAGAGCACTAGGTTGCTTATATATCACAACTCACGGACAAACTTGTTAGAGTCTGAGGGATCGATAGGGAGACGTCTGTACTTATCCCCCAGAGGTTGCAAAGTTAGGAATAACTTCACATTTCTTCTTCTCTGTCGTGTGATATGAATTATAAATACTGATTGCGTTTCTATTCTACTCTCTCGCAGATGGAGAGGACACGTGCTTCCCTAAGTTTCGATCAGCAGCCCGATACTCCTGTCCCAACTTCTATGAGGGGCCGATGTCGAGGTCGAGGCTGTGCTAGAGGCCGAGGCCGGGGCATGGCTTAGCCCAGAGCAGCAATCCCAGTGGAGGACCCTCAGGTCGAGTTTGATGAGGATGTCCCAGCTCAGACAGTTCCAGTGGGACCAGCTCAGGTCCCAGAGGGGTTCATTGTCACCCCGGTGTTTCAGAACGCCCGTGTCTGCCTAGTGGGACTGATGGAGAGTGTGGCTCAGGCCGGTCTTCTTCCTACTGCACCAGCCTTCTCTCAGGCTGGAGGAGGGACCCAGACTCCTTCTACTCGCACGCCGGAGCAGCTGGCTCCTCAGTTCCAGACTCCGGCACCTCAGATAGCCAGAGTAGCTCAGCCGGGTATTACAGCACCAGCAGTAGAGGGAACACCCATGTCAGCAGATGCTCTATGGATACTAGATCCGTTCACCAGGTTGTTCTCCACTATTTTTACTGGTGCACCATCAGAGGATCCCCAGGATTATTTGGACAGCTGTTATGAGGTTCTTCGGAACATGGGCATAGTGGAGTCCAATGGAGTTGAATTTTCTACATTTCGTCTTTCGAGTGCCGCCAAGACTTGGTGGAGAGACTACTGCTTGACCAGACCAGCTATGTCTGCACCCTTGACTTGGGCTCAGTTCTCTGAGTTATTCTTGGGGAAGTTTCTTCCAGTTACTTAGAGGGAGGATCTTCAGAGGCAGTTTGAGCGCCTCCAGCAGGGATCTATGTCTGTCACTCAGTACAACACCCGATTCATCGCTCTAGCTCAACATGCTCTTATGATACTTCCCACTGATCGGGAGAGGGTGCGGGATTTATTGAGGGTCTAGCCCAGCCTATCAGCCTTCAAATGGCCAGGGAGATGGGTACTGATATCTCCTTTCAGGATGCAGCCGATGTGGCCAGGCGTATTGAGATGGTCCTATCTCACGCCGGTGGTCAGGGATCTGACAAGAGACCTCGTCATTTCAGCCGGTTTAGTGGTGCCTCATCTGGAGGCAGAGATTCTTTTGGTAGAGGTCATCCTCCCAGGCCGTTTCAGTCAGCACTTCAGGTATTCTACGGTGCACCATCAGCTCCTATCAGTGCACCGCCGATTCAGAGCATCCAGGGTGGTCACTCTGGTCGTCAGGGATAGTTCCAGGGTCAGTATTCTCAGCAGCCGCGGTCTTGCTTCACTTGTGGTGGTACAGGGCACATTTCTAGGTTTTTCCCCCGAGGTTTTGGTGGCCCTCAGTATCAGGGTTCCCGAGCTATGGTTCCCGCGTCAGGTGCACCCCTACCTCCTCAGCCAGCTAGGGTGGTGGTAGAGGTGCCAGAGGTGGAGGTCAAACTCATAGAGGTGGAGGACAGACCACGAGAAGTAGAGGTCAAGCCGCAGTAGGTCGACCTAGAGATGTTCAGGTTGGAGGGGCTCCGCTCCGGTGCTATGCTATTCCTGCCAGACCTGAGGCTGAGGCGTCTGATGCAGTTATTACAGGTATGGTTTCAGTTTGCAGCCGAGATGCTTCAATTTTATTTGATCCGAGTACTACCTACTCCTATGTGTCTTCATATTTTGCCCCCTATTTGAACATGCCCCGTGATTCCTTGAGTACTTCTATGTATGTGTCTACCCCGGTGGGCGATTCTATTATTGTAGACCGAGTCTACCATTCTTGCTTAGTGGTTATTGGTGGTTTAGAGACTCAGGTAGATCTAATACTCCTTGATATGGCAGACTTTGATGTTATATTGGGGATGGATTGTCTATCTCCCTATCATGCTATCCTGGACTGTCACGCCAAGATGGTGACCTTGGCTTTGCCAGGAGTACCTCGTTTGGAGTGGAGGGGGACTCCTAGTCACTCTTCTGGTAGATTCATTTCTTATATGAAGGCTCGGGGCATGGTCGAGAAGGGTTGTTTGGCCTATTTGGCCTATGTTCGTGATTCCAGTGCTGAGGTTCCTTCTATGGAATGGGTGCCCGTGGTTCGTGAGTTTCCTGAGGTATTCCCTGCTGACCTGCCGGTTATGCCACCCGACAGGGATATTGATATTTGTATTGAGGTAGTTCCAGGCACTCAGCCCATTTCTACTCCGCCTTATCGTATGGCCCCGCCAGAGTTAAAGGAGTTGAAGGATCAGTTGCAAGATTTGCTAGATAAAGGCTTCATTAGGCCTAGTGTTTCTCCTAGGGGTGCTCCAGTGTTGTTTGTCAAGAAGAAAGATGGCTCAATGAGGATGTGTATTGACTACCGGCAATTGAACAAGGTTACTATTAAGAATAAGTATCCTTTGCCGAGGATTGATGACTTATTTGATCAGCTTCAGGGTGCTACGGTGTTCTCCAAGATAGACTTGAGATCTGGTTACCATCAGTTGAGGATTAGGGCGTCTGATGTCCCTAAGACAGCCTTTCGCACTCGTTATGGGCATTATGAGTTTTTGGTGATTTCATTTGAGTTGACAAATGCCCCTGCTGCTTTCATGGAGTTGATGAACCGAGTATTCAGGCCATTTTTGGACTCATTTGTGATTGTGTTTATTGATGATATCTTGATTTACTCCCGTAGCCGAGAGGAGCATGAGAAGCACCTTAGAGTAGTCCTCCAGACTCTGAGGGATAGCCACTTGTATGCCAAATTTTCCAAGTGTGAGTTCTGGTTGAGTTCGGTGGCATTTCTGGGCCATGTTGTGTCATCAGAGGGTATTCAAGTGGATCCCAAGAAGATTTCCGCAGTCATAGATTGGCCTAGACCCACTTCAGCTACAGAGATTCGGAGTTTCTTGGGCTTAGCAGGTTATTATCGCCGATTTGTGGAGGGATTTTCATCTATCGCAGCCCCGATGACCAGGTTGACTCAGAAGGGTGCCCAGTTCAGGTGGTCAGATGAGTGTGAGGCGAGCTTTCAGAAGCTCAAGACAGCCTAGACCACGACACCGATGTTAGTGTTGCCCATAGGTTCAGAGCCATATAACGTGTATTGTGACGCTTCACGGGTTGGGCTTGGTGCAGTGTTCATGCAGGATGGCAAGGTTATAGCCTATGCTTCTCGTCAGTTGAAGGTCCATGAGAAGAATTATCCAGTTCATGATTTGGAGTTAGCAGCTATTGTTCATGCATTAAACATTTAGAGGCATTATTTGTATGGGGTGTTATGTAAGGTGTTCACAGATCACAAGAGTTTGCAGTATCTATTCAAGAAAAAGAAGTTGAACGTGAGGCAGAGGAGGTGGTTAGAGTTGTTGAAGGATTATGATATTACCATTCTTTATCATCCGGGGAAGGCCAATGTGGTGGCCGATGCTTTGAGCCAGAAGTCAGCCAGTATGGGTAGTCTTGCTTATTTATCAGTCGAGAGCGACCACTTGCTCTAGATGTTTAGGCTTTAGCCAACCGATTTGTGAGGTTGGAGGTTTCAGAGACTGGCAGTGTTTTGGCCCATATCGTGGCCCGTTTTTCCTTGTATGGTCGTATTCGGGCCAGGCAGTATGGTGATCGTCATTTATGTGTTCTTAGGGACAGGGTCAGGCACGGAGATGCCAAGCAGGTTATAATTGATGATGAGGGAGTTTTGAGGATGCAGGGTCGTATTTGTGTACCTGATGTGGATGGTATTTCATGAGTTGATATTGTAGGAGGCCTATGATTCCCAGTATTCCATTCATTCGGGCGCCGCAAAGATGTACCAGGACTTGCGGTAGCGTTATTGGTGGCGGAGGATGAAGAAGGATATTGTAGCTTATGTAGCTCGGTGCTTGAACTGTCAGCAGGTTAAGTACGAGCACCAGAGATACGGTGGTTTGATGCAGTAGATTCAGCTTCCCGAGTGGAAGTGAGAGCGTATCACCATGGATTTTGTAGTTGGACTCCCACGGAATCAGAGGATGTTTGATGCGGTGTGGGTGATTGTGGATAGGCTGACCAAGTCAGCACACTTCATTCCGGTATCAGTTTCGTATTCAGCGGAGAAGTTGGCAAAGATTTATATGAGAGAGATTGTTAGATTGCATGGTGTGACCATATCCATTATATCAGACCGAGGTACTCAGTTTACCTCCCATTTCTGGAGAGTATTTCAGTGAGAGTTGGGCACACAGATTAAGTTGAGCACCACATTTCATCCTCAAACGGACGGACAGTCCGAGCGTACTATTTAGATTTTGGAGGATATGTTGCGGGCTTGTTTCATTGACTTTGGTGGTTCATGGGACCAGTTCTTGCCTTTAGCTGAGTTTGCCTACAACAACAGCTATCAGTCGAGCATTCAGATGGCTCCGTATGAGGCATTGTATGGTAGGCGGTGTCGGTCTCCAGTCGGATGGTTTGAGCCGGGAGAGGCTAGATTGTTGGGTTCTGAGTTAGTCCAGGATGCCTTGGACAAGGTGAAGGTCATTCAAGATAGACTTCGTACAGCTTAGTCCAGGCAGAAAAGTTATGCGGATCGCAGAGTTTGAGATTTGGCATTCATGATAGGAGATCGGGTATTTCTTCAGGTGTCGCCCATGAAGGGCGTAATGAGGTTTGGAAAGAAGGGCAAGTTGATCCCTAGGTACATTGGTCCATTTGAGATTTTGGATAGGTTAGGAGAGGTGGCCTACAGAATTGCTTTACCACCGAGTTTATCAGCCGTGCACCCGGTGTTTCATGTATCTATGCTCCGGAGGTATATTGCAGATCCATCTCATGTCCTTGACTTCAGTGGTGTCCAGTTGGACAAGGATTTGACTTATGAGGCAGGTTCGTCAGTTGAGATCGAAGAGTTTATCCTTCGGTTCATGTTCAGTGGAGAGGTCAGTCTGCTGAGGCAACTACTTGGGAGTCCGAGTCCGATATGCGGAGCCGTTATCCCCACCTTTTCCCCAATTCAGGTACCTTTCTATGTCCGTTCGAGGACGAACGTTTGTTTTAGAGGTGGAGACTGTGATGACCCAAAAAGTCATCCTGTGTATATTTAATTAAAACTATGTTTCGAGGCCCCGAAAGCCTCCGTTTATCTCACCTCGATGTGCGTGCACAGCCCGGGCGCGTGGTCGGGAAGCCTTTATGTGGAAAACTGATAAAATGTTAGAATTATAATAATTAATTAAATAAAGGTTACTTTGGTCAATATTTTTGGTAAACGGACCCGGACCCGTGTTTTGACGGTACCGGAGGGTCCGTAGGAAAATATGGGACTCGGTGTATGCCCGGAATCGAATTCCGAGGTCCCAAGTCCGAGAAATGAATTTTTAAAGAAAATTATTTTCTGAAATTACAAAGGCTTTTGAAAATGAACTTTGATGTGAAATTTGTGTTACCGGGCCAGTATTATGATTCAGGAGCCTGGAACAGGTTCAATATGTGTTATATGAGTTATCTGTGAAACTTGGTAAGAAACCGACTCCGTTTGAGGTAATTCGGACTAAAAATGGGAAATTTGAAAGTTAATGAAGTTTGAGAATTTTTATAGATTTTGAGGTTTAATTCGATGTTCACGATGTTATTTTGGTGTTTTGATTACTCGGCTAAGTCCGTAGGATGTTTTTGATGTGGGGTGCATATTTGATTTGGAGCCCCGAGGGCTCGGGGGTGTTTCAGGTAGGTGTTCGGAGTGTTTGAACTTGGGAAAACAGTGTTGGTGCACCAGTTCTGGTGTGCCCGCACCTGCGAGCCTAGGGCCGCAGGTGCGAGACTGCAGGCGCGCTGTGGCATCCGCAGGTGCGTTCCCTCTAGCATGTGCGGACCATTCTCCGCATGAGCGGCTCCACAGGAGCGGATAAGTTCCCGCAGGTGCGGCCCCCTGTGGGCCTGGCCTTTTTCTGCAGGTGCGATCCTTTTCCCGCACCCGCGAGACCGCAGGTGCGATCCAAGTACCGCAGGTGGGAGAGTCGAGCAGTGAATTTTTTAAAATACATTTTCAGACGTTCTTCTTCACACTTTTTCTCAAAAATAGAAGACCTAGAGCGATTTTCTCAAGAGATTTTCTTCCCAAATCGTAGGTAAGTGTTCACTAACTAATTTCTTTCAACTTTCTAAGGTTTTTCATCAATTAACATCAAGAATCCTAGGGTTTTAATGGTAGAAAATTGGGGTTTTGGGTAGAGTTAGGGCGTTTGAAATTTTGGGGAATTCAACCTCGTTTTGTGGTCGTATTTCAAAACAAATTGTATACGGGCTCGTGGGGGAATGGGTGAACGGGTTTTGGTCCGAACCTCGTGTTTGGACCAAGCGGGCACGGGGTTGATTTTTGGTATTTTTGGAAGAATGATGGGAAATCCATAATTAGGATTTTGGATTGAATTATTGAGTCATTATTGATATTATTAAGTCAATTATGTCTAGATATTACCGTTTCGGAGTCGGATTCGAGAGGGAAAGTGGTGCTAGAGGCTTGATTTGTATTCTTGGAGCCGAGGTAAGTGTTTGCCTAACCTTAGCTTGAGGGAATAGGTATAGAGTCTTTTTGCTATGTGTTATACCATGTCAAACGTATAGGTGAGGTGACGAGTACCTATATGTTGTGGTCAAGCATGCCCGTGAGTCGAATTTGATGATTTATATGGTGTTCTTTGATATTCTCTGTGTTATCAATAAATGGTTATTTTTGAAAGTGATACATTGAGGTTGTTTCATGAGGTAGAAAGTCGTTGATTAAATGTTCGGTTGAGGATTTTACCGTTGAAATTATATCTTTGAGTGAGATTGGTTATAGCTGAGTCCCTTGCCGGGACGATAGAATTTTGTTGATTATTTTCGTACATTTAAGATTTCTTAATGTTAAATTTTCATATCAAACTGCTGCTTTTATATTATTATATGCACGAGGGAAGATTACTTGCCGAGTGACTGTGAGGCTATGCACGAGGGGACATTCCGTGCCGAGTGATTTTATTATTTATCGCACGAGGGGACATTCCGTGCTGAGTGATTATTATTTATGCACGAGAGGACATTCCGTGTCGAGTAATTTTATTATTTATCGCACGAAGGGACATTCCGTGCTGAGTGATTATTATTTATGCACGAGGGGACATTCCGTGCCGAGTGATTTTATTATTTATCGCACGAAGGGACATTCCGTGCTGAGTGATTATTATTTATGCACGAGGGGACATTCCGTGCCGAGTGATTGTGAGGTTATGCACGAGAGTACATGCCGTTACTTTGTTGTTTATTTACTTGTTCTGAGCTGCTAAATTCATGCTTTACTTCTACACTTCAGTTATTATCTTGTTCCTGCTATTTTAGAAATTGTCGCCCCTTTTTATCCCTAGCATGTTCTCCCTCGTACCTGTATTTACTTGCTTATTTCCGTCATTATTTCCTATTATATTATAGAATTGCACAGATATTAATTGTTTTCGTGTCCTAGCCTCGTCACTACTTCGTCGAGGTTAGGCTCGGCACTTACTCAGTACATGAGGTCGGTTGTACTGATGCTACACCTGCACTTCTTTATGTTGTGCAGATTATGCAGCCGGACCCGGTGGACATTGACAGAGGGAGTATCCTTTAGTCAATTCAGGCGACATCGAGGTAGTCCCGCAAACGTTCGTGGGCCTTGGTGTCACCTCTTACCCCTCTTCTTCAGTTCTGTCTTATTCTATAGTTCAAAGACTGTTATATGTATTTACTTTTTCAGACCTTGTATTTAGTATTCTCTTAGACTGTTTGTGAGTTAGTGACTCCAGTTCTGGGTTATATTTACAGGAATTATTTCGAGACTTGATATCTAGTTCTGGAATTTATTTGACTTTCGTATTGTTAATCATAATTGCCTTCGTTATTTTGTTCATTTTAACTGTTGATGAGTTGATTTATTCAAAACGTTGACTTGTCTAGCGGGTTCAACGTTAGACGCCGTCACGGTCTGAAGGTGAGATTCCGGGTCGTGACAAAAAATGTCATAGAAGTATAGTTTGATTGAACGGTAATGAGCACTTGAGTACGTGCGTTGCATGTTCATTTTATTTTAGTTATTACAAAATTTATGTCTGATAGTTTACCAATAATTAAAGATTCTTTACCAACATCATTTTAAGAGAGTGCTAGATTTATTAGAATTTTTTACATATATATATATATATATATATATATATATATATATATATATATATATATATATATATATATATATATATATATATATATATATATATATANGGCATCGAAAAGATGACTTGACACTTCTATTAAGCCAGGAATGATATTTATTTATTTTCTCAGATTTTTGGGTTTTCCCTCCTTTTTCTACTTATATATTTCATTTATTACGTCCTGTTTTTACTAACCCAAAAGTCACATCCCAAAACCAAACGTCTTTGTTTCAAAAGGCGCCACCCCACGTACTGAGGAAGCTAGCCGTTTCTTCCTGCATTTCACTTAATAGAGAAGCCTAACGGTTTCTTTCTCCATTGTGGATGAATGTATATTCAATTTCTCGAATTCAATGTATATTACATGTGCCGATATAAATTGCAATAACTTTGAGTCATGATTTTATATATCGAAGTGAAATTCTATGTGTTTTCCTTTTCTTGTATATATAGATTTATCATTTTTATAAATATCTTTTTACAACTCTAGACAATTTGTAATAATTTTAAGCTAACATATAATGTAATCTAATTAATTGAGAAATCACATGTAATAATAGGTTATTACCGATCAAAATTTTAACATTGTGAATGGGGTAATTAAGCTTTCATTAGTTTAACGAGTTACTAACTTTATGAAATAAAGTATTTTTTTTTCATTTTCGGGTTATACTATCGATGATTGAAATCTTAGTGAAGTTCAAAATCAACTTGCAAACAATACTCATTTTTTTAATGTTGGGATTTACGCACAATTATTTTTTATTCTTATCTTATTAAGTGTGTTATTGAAAGATGTTTTTATTAAATAAATTAACCGTTCCTGTAAATACTTGGTGAATTTTATTCTTTAAAGTGTGACATTCTCTAATTTAATATTGCAGTTACTCAATTAAATGTATCACATAAAATCATGCTTTAACTATCAGAATAATATCATATATTTACGGAATAAAAGTTTTAACATGTAAAGTAAGAGGAAAAGGTCTTCCTAATGATCTTTTGTCAAAAAGTATATCTTTTTTTCATATAAATTTTTAGCTTCTCAATGTACAACTTTTATTTGTATAATTGGTAGCTTTAAGAATCTATGCAACTTTTATTTTAAATTTAGGTTTTATTTTTCGTGGTCTTGGACTTTCTTTATTAGATAAAGCTTCAGTAATATTCATTGATAATATACAATTAACTATACATCACATAGATTATTTGCTACAAATAAATTAAAAAAACCAAATATATTTTATTTATTGACCATTTTCTTTCTCATAAAAAGAGGGATAATACATATATTTGTTATTAACTCGATAAATTCTTTTTTAAAATTTTATTTATGTTTCTTAATTTACTAGTTTTATTATAAAAAAGGAGACTCCTAAACCTAAAAGGAGTGCCGAGTAATGTGAATATGCAATTATCCCCTTCTCTCATCCGCCTTTTACTTCTTTTTTGTTTCTTTTAATTTTCTCTTCATAATTTTCTTTTATTTCTTTTTTCCATCTATTTAAAACTTTTTGTTGGTGAAAAAGCTCATTAAATTGGACAAATAAATAAATTTTCCTAGACTTCAGATTTTGATTTTTCTATTATTTAATATTTAATGAGAATACACACAACTTAGATGTCCTGAAAATTTCAGAATTATACTAATCATTTTATTAACAAAAATATTCATAAATCTACCACGATGTTCGAAATCCAAAAACTAGTACGATAACTATGTTAAATTTGCTTCATTTTTTCGGAAAGATTCTAAAACTATGTGTACGGTTAAAATCGGGTTACTGATTGACCTAGACCAGGGAGACATATCGAGGATCGGCCCCGTAGCAGATCAGACCGAGGTACGAGGACGAGGTACGGAGTTCGGAATTCGAGATACCTGTCGAGATCAAAACCAGTAAGAATCGAGACCAAACAAGGTAGACATCGAGCAAGACCAAAGATAGCGTAATAATAGAAGGCGAGATATTCGTGACCGGTCGACAAACATAGCGAAAATCTCGAAACAGATCAAATCAGGAATAGTTACCTAGATCATACTAGCCTTGTCCTTTTTCCTAAGATAGATGGACCATGTTCCTTTAATGATTTCAGGCCTATAAGTCTTTCTAATTTTCCTAATAAGATTATTTCTAAGACCCTCTCTAATAGACTTAACCCTCTATTGACCACTCTTATTAAAGTGGCTTTGTTAAAGAATGACTCATTTATAAAAATGTTCTATTAGCAAAAGAAATTGTTCAATCTATCTCACAATATGAATAAGGGGGGTAATATTATTTTGAAATTAGATGTGGTTAAAGCCTATGATAGGATGTCTTGGACCTTTATTACTTCCGTTCTTAGAAATTTTGGCTTCTCTGAATTCTGGATTTACATGATTATGAATCTTTTATCTGGATTTTGGTATTCTATTATTAATAATGGTAATAGAAAAGGTTTTTTTTACATCCAGTCCACGTTTAAAACAATGTGATCCTTTATCCCCTTCCCTCTTCATTTTAGCTGCTGAGGTTCTTACTTGTTCTCTGAATAATCTTCTTTTACACGATAATTTCATCCCCTTCTCTATGCCTAATGGAGGTCCCCAAATCAACCATCTTGCATATGCTGATGATATTGTTATATTCACCGGGTGGTAATAATGCTTCTATTAACCTTATCATGAAGACCATTAAGAACTATGAGAATAGCTCTGGTCAAAAGGTTAACACTGACAAAAATTTCTTTGTAACTGCTCCTCATACTCGTGCTACTAGAATCAATAGAATCAGGAATGCCACATGCTACACGGACAACAACTTTTCTTTTACATACCTAGGATGTCCAATTTATACAGGGAGAAAGAGAATTGCTTACTTTGATTGCTTGGCTAATAAATAATTAAGAAGCTTAATGGCTGGCATGGTAAAATACTTTCATAGGAAGGTAGACTTATTCTTATTAAGCATGTTCTACTATCCCTCCCTGTATATACTCTATCTTCTATGTCCTCTCCCAAGAGCACTTTTAACTTGATTGAGAAGCATTTTGCTAATTTTTTCTGGGGCTACTTGGGGAACATAAGAATTATCATTGGAGATCTTGGAAAAATTTATGCTTCCCCTTGGAGGAAGGAGGCGTTGGATCGAAAAGAATGGATGTCTTTGATAATATTCTAGCTACAAAAAGGTGGTGGAGGTTCAGGAACATCCCTTCTTTGTGGGCTACTTTCATGAGACATAAATATTGCCCAAGATCTCACCCTATAAGTGAAAAGAATGTTGATGGTGACTCTCATGCTTGGCAGAAGATGAGAAAGGTTAGAGATAAGGCTGAACCTCACATCTTCTGGCTTATTAACTCAAGAAATTCTAGTATGTGGTGGGACAATTGGACGGGTAAGGGCCCTTCGGAAGCCTTGTTACCAAATACCAAAAACAGTCCTAAAGTGCTAGTCACGGAGTCCTAAGACACGTTACTTTCGCATATCAAGGAAATATAACATTCTTTCTCGCTTATACTTTCTTGTTCATCAGCTTGCTTTATATTTAACTGTTCTGGTATTAATCAATTCACGAGAACTCTAGCTCGAGGGATGAATTACGTTTCAACATAATCTTGCTTTACTTTATTGTTAAATTCTATTACTAATCTTCATATTTATCAATTGGTATTAGGTGAAATCGTGTGTCCTAAAAACCACATTATAAGTTTAATTTATCAAATTTTAAGGGTAAATAGTTTGGCGCCCAACATGGGCTAAGGATAATAGCGATTCCTTAATACTGATTCTGATAACACACATTGCTTTACACTTGTTCTCGTAAGTGTTCTTGAGTTCAGGATAAACATGTCAAACTCACAAGCAGTACCCGCACATGGTGACAACAACCTCGGTTTTTCACGAAAAAAATGACAATATAACCGCCCTAGGATCGAAGTGACTCAGGCTTACCTCGAGGGAGTACCAATAACAAATCCCATCGATGTCAGTTCACATGTCTCCCTAAATGCAAATCTGGGCGTTGATCCCGAAGATAGCATACTCAAGGAATTTCGATCAGGTGGTCGAGTTGCGCAAGGCGGAGAAGATGGTGGAGTCAGCCTTCAGCTGATATTTGAAATATTACAGGCTCAACAAGATGCCATAGCGCAACTGAAAAATCAGAACCGTGCACCAAGTGGGGTCGAACCCAAGCCCTCACTGGAAGCTGTTCACAGGGCCGAGCCTGTACCAGAGAGATCCAACGCCAATGAATTCGGGACTGACCTTGCTATTATGAAAATGCTTGAGGAGCTCACTAAGCGAATCGAAGCTACATTTACATAACCCTGAGACCCACCGAGGTTATTTCTTCCCCATTAACATCAGCTAAAAGTCCAACAACGTATTCCAAACTCGAAGTCTTGTTGCATCCAAATAAAAATCCATGGACCTAGTCACCGTCCACCATGAATTTCCTAAATGGCTCCAGAATTTCCTCAAGGCGTGTGACCATCCTACCATAGAACCCATATGTTACTCTGCCTCTCTCTCATAATTTGGTTCAACCCTCTCCTTTAAGAAACTCCTCGACTTCTAATTTTCACACTTGACCTTCTAGAAATTCAACCACCACAAAACACCTCCCACATGTCCTTTCTTGTTCTTCGTTGACCAATGGTTGCCCCAAATCCGAATTGATATCTGTAGCACCTAGATTAATAG
Organism: Nicotiana paniculata; assembly: GCA_005239505.1. Taxonomy (NCBI): domain Eukaryota; kingdom Viridiplantae; phylum Streptophyta; class Magnoliopsida; order Solanales; family Solanaceae; genus Nicotiana; species Nicotiana paniculata. The sequence goes on from ML341891.1 coordinate 90,815, forward strand.
ATATGTACCGACCAAACCGCCCGTCGCGGCCCTTCGGTTTGGGTCGTGAAAAAAGTGGTATCAGAGTAGTTCTGTCCTAGGGAGTCTACAAACAACGTCTACTAGAGTATTGTTTATGGGTGTGTTGTGCACCACACTTATAAGTAGGGGGCTAAAAGGAATTTAGGACTATCACTCTTTTTTCTTACTCTAGATCGTCTGGTAGAGCTCACTTATAAGAATTCAAACTCCTAACTTCTATTTTATTCATAATAAAATGATATTTATATCTGCAAAGATGGTTGGTAAGAGATATAGATGTGGAAGAGTTGAGTCAGAGGAACTCGATTTTGCATCATGATTACGGTAAGTAAATGTAAGGTCTTCAGTAGATCATGTGTGTATAAGCTTCTTGATAAGGAGCCTTAGGGAAACAATATCTATCCACCCATATGGTGAAAGGCAACGAGAGATTCAGAAGATAGATACAAGTTTCAACAAGTAAAAGAAGCAAGATGAAGAAGGGTACGAGGCGCCCAATTAATAAAGATTATCAGTATTTACAAATTCATGTAGAGGAATATAAGCCTTTTGAGTTACCTTATACAATAACAGAGGTACGTACAAATGGCCACACCCATCTCAATTATGCCCTATGGAAGCTAACAGATATGGTTTAAGAGAAGGGTAGAATAGGATTCGGATGGGGTTAAAGTAACCCAAAATGGTGAATGGATGGTTTGTGTTAGTTGACATTTCTGAAGGATATTGCAAATGTGGTAATAGTTCTCCTTGTGAGACACCCAGATAGTGCACTCGAAAATAAGACAACTAGATATGAGTACTACAAAGATAGCACTGGAAGCCTTGAAGTGATAAATATTATCTTAGTATGGATCCCGTCCCAAGTAGAGAGAGAATGTTAGGCAACCCAAGGAGCCATTGGATGGGGATCTGAACAAGACGAAGTTCTAGCTGGCATAAGGAATCTGTTCTTGGAAGACGAAGACATGGATTGCAATGCGATAGTTGAGGAGGAGGAGGAGGAGGAGGAGGAGGAGGAGGAAGGTCTCGTCATTTAGACAGTGGAGAAGGGAGGTGTTCTCAAGAATTGGACTGCTACACCATCAAGGGCCCGTCGAGTTCCTAGGTAGCCTAGCAGTTAGCATCACTTATTTTGGAAACAACTTTATGGGCATTTAAGACATTTTCCAGTATTTTGTTTTAATCATTTTTGTTTTTAATAATTGTTCGGATCATTAAACTGTGTTTGTTTGACGTTTTAATATTTATCAATGGTTTGTTTTAGTATTTATTATTATCCTTTACATTTTTCCTCTTTACAGCGTTATTATTACTTATTCTGATGAACCTACGAATGTGATATGTAATGAGACAACACAACATAAGGATAGTGATTCAGAAGAACTAGAAGAAGATATAATACCTAAGGAAATTGTCAGAGAAGTGGAAAATTTTGACAACAAGCCTAAGTCCAATTTGGATGAAACTGAAATAGTCTATTTGGGGGATTCCGAAACAGTCAAGGAAACTCGTGTAAGCATTCACATGTCGCCCTAAGAGAAACAAGAAAACATCCGATTTTTGAAAGGGTATGAGGATATGTTTGCATGGTCTTATGATGATATGACCGCTTTGAGCACATCTATAGTGGCTCATAAGTTACCGACCAACCCTATGTGTCCGCTGGTAAAGCAGAAGCTCAAAAAATTTAAGCAAGATAGGAGTCTGAAGATAAAAGAGGAAGTCACCAAGAAGATCAAAGCTAAGGTTCTTAGAGTGGTTGAATATCCAACTTGGTTGGCTAACATCATACTATTTTTGAAGAATGATGGAAAAGTCAGGGTATGTGTCGACTATCAGGATTTAACAGAGCAAGTCCCAAAGATGATTTCCAATTGCCCAATATACACATAATAATCGACAACTGTGCCAAACATGAACTCCAGTCTTTTGTGGATTGCCTCGCGGAATATCATTAGATCTGGATGGATGAAGAGGATGCTGAGAAGACAACTTTTATTAAGCCATGGGGAACATATTTCTACAAAATGATGCTATTTGGTATGAAGAATACTAGGGCCACTTATATGAGGTCCATGACAACCATTTTCCATGACATGATACACAAGGAGATAGAAGCATACGTGGACGATGTCATCATCAAATCCAAGAAGGGTACAAATCACATGGCAGCTTGAGGAAATTCTTTGATCGGCTTCGAAGGTATAATTAGAAACTGAATCCCGCAAAATATGCTTTTGGGGTCCCTGCTGGAAAGTTTTTAGGGTTCATCGTTAGCCGCCGAGGAATTGAGTTAGATCCGTCAAAGGTTAAGGCTATCCGAAATTTTCCACCTCCAAAGAACAATAAATATGTGATGGGTTTCTTAGGGCATCTCAACTACATCAATCGTTTAATAGCGAAATCAATTGTGATCTGTGAACCAATTTTCAAAATACTGAAGAAGGATGCTGCAACAAGTTGGAATGATAAAAGTCAGAAAGCCTTTCAGAATATCAAAGAATATTTGTCCACACCACTAGTCTTGGTGCTGTCGGAACCTGGGAGGCCTCTACTACTCTATTTATCTGTTGTAACGACCCAACCGATCATTTTGCGTATTTGGACCCCGTTCCCCTAGACGAGACTTCTTGTAGCGACTTATATTGATTTATGGCTTGGGGGGACGTGTGGTTCGAGATTTGGAAGTGACTAGAATAGGATAGGAACACTTGGTTCCTTAGGATTTGTCTTTTAAGGCCAAGTTTCACTTCGGTCAACACTTTGAGTAAAAAACACCGAAATCGAGTTTTGTCGATTCCAGTAGCTTCGTATGACAATTTCGGACTTGTACGCGTGTCCGAAATGGGTTCTGGATAACCCGGGAGCGTTTCAGCGCCAAATAGCAAAATAGGATTTCCTTAAGTTCATAAGTTGGTTTGGGAATAGTTCCGTTATGTCATTCATGACTTGCTCGCAAAATTTGGTGTCATTCCGAGTAGTATAGGTCGGTTTAGCGCATTGAAACCGAATTCTAAAACTTGAAAATTCTTATGTTTGATTCTAGGGGTTTTGAAGGGTGATTTTGAGTTTTAACGTTGTTTTGAGTGTTCCGAAAGCTCGAGAGGGTCCATAATATGATTTAGGACTCGTTGGTATAATTGCACGGGGGCTCGGGTGGGCCCAGGTGCCTCCCGGACCCCAAACGGGGCAAAAAATGAGCAACTTCAGCTGTTGGTGCACCAGATCTGGTGTGACCGCAGGTTCGGTTGCCCAGATCGCAGGTGCGATACCGCCCATGTGGTCAATCCATCACAGGTGCGACCCCAGGGGAGTTGGCCCAAAATCGCAGGTGCGGGCTTTCTCCCGCAGGCGCAGACCCACCGGTGCGGACCTGCCGGTGCGGGATTTTTCCGCAGGTGCGGACCCGCTGGTGCGGGGCTCCTTCCGCAGGTGCGGTCCCAGGCCACCTTGGCCATTTCCGCAGGTGCGACCACTTGGCCGCAGGTGCGGTCCAATGGCTGCAGGTGCGAGATCACTGAAGGCAGTGAACTCATTTAATACGGGATTTACCATTTTTCACCATTTCTTCCCCACCATAGGTGATTTTGAGAGCTTCCAAGAGGGTGTTCGGCCTAACTAATAAGATGTTAGTAATTTCCATTTAAATTTTAGTTTATTACATCAAAACTTAGGTATATTAACACCTAATTAGTGGAATCAAAGGGGCTAGAGTGGAAACCTAGGGTTGATGAACTTTAGGGAATTTCACCACTTTTCTGCCATGAAATCATAAGAAAACTATATAATCATGATCCTTAGGCTATGGGTGAGTGTTTTCTTCGAAAATTTCCGGAATCCGAGCATGTGGGCCCAGGGGTGTATTTTGGGATTTCTTCAAGAATGATGAATTAGCTAAACTAGTAATAGAATTTCATACTTTTGAGCGTATATTGATGTTTTTAAACAATATTTGACTAGTTGCGAGTCCTTGGGAGACGAATTTGGAGTTTCGGGCACGTTCTTGACCCGGGAAGTAGGTTCTACACGAGGTGAGTCTCCTTTCCAACCTTGTAAGAGGGAATTGTCCCCATAGGTAATTGTGAATGACTAAATGTCCTTATTTGCGGGGGCTACGCACGCACTGTGTGACGAGAGTCCGTGCGTAGCTACTATTATGCTATGTCGGGTAGTATTTAGGACTCACAAGCATGCCTTTACGTGTCTTGCCTGTATCCTTACATGTATTTCTAGTTTTTTAACATCCTTGAAATTGATATGGAAATGGTAGAAAGTATCCTGTAAATTTTAAATGCTTAGTTCTTTGTTCCAAGTATGTTCCCTGAATTACTCTTAGATTTTCCTGATAACTTTATGTATGTTTACGAGCACCCGAGTCACAGGTATGATTCGTGAGCCGGGTAGCCTTAAATTATGTCAACCGCGTCGCATGATCGATTCGCGAGTGGGGTAATAGATGCATCTATGGTTCGGTCCGTTCAACCTTCGGCAATGCACATTTAAATTATTGCGACGCTTCGTCTGTACGCTTCGGCATACTATATGCTATGTGTTTGACTGAGAGTCTTATTATTATTAATTCCCATTTAAATTGTTCAGTGTGGAGGGGAACTTGAGATTTTTAATAAATATTGTTATTTGATATTTGAAGAAAGATTTTTTTTTGTATACTTGATTGTTCCATGTCTACCTACTTTCCATGATTATTAATCCTGCCTAATTTCGTTGCATCATATTATTATTAATGACCTAGTGAGTAATACGTCTACCTCTCGTCACTACTTCTTTGAGTTTAGACGGGATACTCACTAGGTACATATTTAAATATATGTACTCATGCTACGCTTCTGTACTTAATTGTACAGCATCTGAGGTAGCTGCATCTGGTCACTATACCGGTGATCGTCGTTGAGAGTACTGTCCGGACCCAACTACACGGTGAGCTTCTCCTCATGGCGCTTCTCAGCAGCACTGTGGAGTCTTATTATATTTTGGATTATTTCTGTCTACTCTTTTCGGGCAATGATACATTTATTTATGTTTGGTTTTGTATATTCCACCAGTTGTCTGTGGACTTGTGACACTAGGTCTTGGCACGTACAATAGACTTTCTTAGTATTTTCACTATACTGTGTATGACAACACAATATTTGAGCTAAGTTGGCTCACTTAATCGCCTTCACTGCATGATTTCTAAACTAAAAATTTGGCAAACACTTAAACACTTAATCAAATATGGTAATCGTAGTGGTAAACTAGTGTTGGCTTGCCTAACTACGGTGTTGGGCGCCATCACGACCTGAGTCAGAATTTGGGTCGTGACATCTGTATTGGATGGGGTATTCGGTTGTGTCTTGTGACAACATGATGAGACATGAATAAATGAGCAGGAAATATATTATCTGAGTAAGAAATTTACACCCTATGAAGCACGATATTCTTTGCTGGAATGCACCTGCTATGCTCTGACATGGATAGCTCAAAAGTTGAGGCACTATTTCTGTGCCTACACCACATACCTCATATCAAGGATGGATCCTCTGAAATACATTTTCTAGAATCCAATACCTACGGGGAAGTTAACAAAATGGCAGATACTATTAAGTGAATTTGACATCTTGTACGTAACTCAAAAAGCGGTCAAGGGACAGGTATTGGCAGATCACCTGGCAGAAAATCCTGTAGAAGGAGAATACGAACCACTGAAAATGTATTTTCCCGATGAAGAAGTATCATTTGTAGGGAAAGATATCACCTAAACCTACGACGGTTGGAGAATGCTCTTCGATGGGGCTACAAATTTCAAAAGAGTGGGTATTGGAGTAGGTTTGGTATTAGAGACGGGTCAACACTATCCGATATCCGCAAAAATCAAATTTTAGTATACTAACAATATGTCTGAATAAGAGGCTTGTATCTTGGGGCTAAAGTTGGCCATTGACATGAACATTCAGGAATTGCCGGTAATTGGTGATTTAGACCTTTTGGTACACCAGGTTCTATCAGAATGGGCTACAAAGAAGACCCTAATATTGTTGTATCTATACTATGTGCAAGAATTGATGAAAAGATTCACAAAGATAGAATTCAAACATGTTCCGAGAATCTAGAATGCGTTCGCAGATGCGTTGGCCACTCTATCTTCCATGATATAACACCCAGATAAGAATTTCATCGATCCTATTCCAGTAGGTATCCATAATCAGCTAGCTTATTGTGCTCATGTTGAAGAAGAAACTGATGGGAATCCGTGGTTTCATGATATGAAAGAATACTTAGGAAAAGGGGAGTACCCGGAGCACGCAAATCATACTCATAAACGCACACTCCGAAGATTATCCAACCACTTCTTCCAAAGTGGAGGAATTCTGTACAGAAGGACTCCAGATCTGGGATTATTACGGTGTGTTGACGCCAAGGATGCTTCCAAATTATTCGAAGAGAGACAAGCTGGAACTTGAGGACCACACATGAATGGCTTTGTTTTAGCCAAGAAAATATTAAGAGCAGGATATTTTTTGATGACTGTGGAAACAAATTGCATCAGGTATGTCCAAAAGTGACATCAATGCCAAGTACATGCGGATATGATACGAATGCCACCAAATGAACTCAATGAAACAAGTGAACCTTGGACTTTCTCCGCTTGGGGAATGGATGTCATCGGTCTAATCGAACCTACCAGTTCAAAGGGGCACAAGTTCATTCTAGTGGCCATAGACTATTTCACGAAATGGGTTGAAGCCGCATCTTACAAGGCTGTAACTAAAAAGGTCATCGTATATCGTATTGTTTGCCAATTTGGGGTGCCAAAATCAATCATCATCGACAACGCTTGTGAACAACTATTTTTTGACCACACCCAAATTCTATACTATTTTTTGCAATCTTAATATGTTAAATTTTTATCTTACTCTTAATAGATTCTA
>ML341894.1:0-28261 GCA_005239505.1 Nicotiana paniculata
TGAAAGTAGTAAAATCATAAGTAGCCCCTCGGGAAAAAACATGTATCATAATCAGCCCCTCGGTCATGCCTCACAGTCACTCATAATCAGTCACTTAGCACCTCACAGTCAGTCAGCACCTCACAGTCACTCATGCCTCCCAATCACTCGTCACTTGGCACTCGGTGCACTCACTAGGGGTGTGTGCAGACTCCGGAGGGGCTCCTTCAGCCCAAGCTCTAATATCAAGCCACCTCGTGGCGTATCATAACCTCACAGTCAGGCCCTCGGCCTCACTTAGCAGAACCACTCAAAAATCCCCTCGGGCAAATCAGTAAAACAGGCTACTCAACCCAAAAAATCATTTTTAAATCTCAAGTAGTGTAAATCAGGCTGAGTTTCGAAAACAATAAGCACAATGCGGCTGAGTGAAATCATCAATACATAGTGAGGAAAACAACAGTAAAAAGCCCCCAAGGGGTCTAAACAGATTGGCACAAGGCCCCAAACGCGGATTATAGCCCAAATATTTCAACAATCTTTAGAACATAATTTAACATAAGGTTTTGAGTAAAATATGCAACTCAATAGTTGTGACGGAGAGGACCTAGTCCAATCCAAAAATCAGTGCGCGCCACGTACTCGTCATCCGACATGTGCGCCATTCTAAAATCAGTGAGAAATATGTAGTCCAAGGTTTCATACCCTTAGGACAAGATTTATAACCATTACTTACCTCTACCGGGCCACAACACTAGTCCGCTATGCTCTTGCCCCTCAAATTGGCTCCCGATTGCTCTGAATCTAGCCAAAACCAGTTTAACATCATCAATATATACCAAAGGAACACAACCCAATCGAAGACTATCAAATTATACAAGAATCTCGAAATTCGGCCAAACCCGAACCCCGGGCCCACGTCTCGGAATTCGATAAAATTTGCATCACTAGAATCCTCATTCCCTTACGAGTCTACCCATACCAAATTTACCAAAATCCGACCTCAATTTTCCCCTCAAAACACCAAAAGAATTTTCCAAATTTTTCTCCCATTTTCCCCAACTTTTCTACTTTAATTCCTCAAATTGCATGGTGAAATCAAGACAAATTCATGAAATTGAACCAAAAATTATTGAAGAACACTTACCACAAGAACTCCGCTGAAAAGCTCGTCCAATATGTCCTTCCCCCGAGCTCTCTAATGGAAAAACAGGTTATGCCAAGAACCCCCGAAATAGATCTTAAAAACTGATTTCCCAGGCCTCTTTCTTCACTGCGATCGCGGAAGCTCCCACGCGATCGCGAAGAACAAATCTGCTGCCTCATCAAATTACACTACGCGATCGCGGACATCCACACACGATCAAGATTCGGCAAGACATAAGCCCACGCGATTGCAAACCACTCTACGCGATCGCGAAGAACAACGACTCAGCCCACTCACGCCCTTTAACTCTATGCGAACCCGAACAACACCACGCGATCGCACTGCACAACAACCTCACACTCACATGATCGAGACCTCCACCACGCGATCGCATATAACCAAAATCATGCCATCCCCAGCTAGGTCTACGCGATCGCAAACACCCTCCCGCGATTGCATAGAAGGAAACCAGAAACTCACACCAGCAAAAATCTGCCCAGTTTTCAAGCCAAGAGTTGGTCCGTTAACCAGCCGAAAAACACCCGAGGCCCTCAGGACCTCAGCCAACATACCAACATATCCCATAACATCATTCAAACTTATTCGAGCCTTCGAAACACCAAAAACAATGCAAAAACACCAAAATCACATCAAATTCAAGCCTATGAACTTTGGAACTTCCAAATTTCGTCAACTATGCCAAACCAACCAAAACACCTCCGATTGACTTGAAATTTTGCACACATACTCAAAATGACATTACAGACCTGTTCCAACTTCCGAAATTCCATTCCGACCCCAATAGCCTATTTTCCTCTGCCAACCGAAAATCGCCAAAAACTAACTTTCGCCAATTCAAGCCTAATTCTACACCGAACATCAAAACTCCATTCCGAACACACTCCTAAGTCCAATTCACCTAATGAAACCATTCGAGCCATAAAATCCACATTCCGAGGTCGTTCACCAATGAGTCAACTCTCAGTTGACTTTCTCAACTATTAGGCTACCTTGAGAGACTACACGCCTCAATTCTTACCATGACCACTCTGAACCCGAACTAACCGACCCAATACACATAAATGAAGCTGAACCACATAAAATGAAGCAGGAACAGAGGAAACATGGCTAAACTCTCGGAACGACCGGCCGGGTCGTTACAACTTTAATCCCTCAAGAAAATTGTCCAACAGATCCATCGTCGGGAAAAGTCCGAGCTTTTTCTAACTAAAACTAAAAAGTGAAAATAGAATTTAAAAACAAAAACTAACTAACTAATCAAAAAAAGTTAAAACTAAAAAAAATAATTTAAAAACTAATTATACAACAATATCACAAGTAGCATACTTCCCACCCCACACTGATAGCATGCATCGTCCCCGATGCATATACAAATTAAAAAGCAATGTAGAGTGAAAAGAAATGCTCCCTGTCAATCGGAGGTCGCCAAAGTAGTATCTGTAGGCTCATCATCATCTGGGCCTAGAGGAACCATAGCTCGGGGTCCGGTAACTTCATCACCACCCTCATCCTCTGTGTCAGAGCCGCGTACTGTGTTCACGTCCTCAGAAGAATAGATGGGGCTGCCAGGTACAATCCCCAACATCTCTTTGGAAGAACTGGATAACTCACTGCTAGTTCCATACGCTCTACATCCGTAGCACCCGCCTTGCACATAAGAAAGTTTAGAGTTTTATACACGTACATGCTGAAGCTCTTGTCCCTTTCATAGCCCGCAGCTAATGTTAGCTTGGATGATGTCTCCAGCAGTGTAGTAATATCCATTAGCCTGGGTGGAGGCTCCACCACCTCGTCATACCCCTTGTATTCAGGTACCCCGAGGTCCATCATATACTTGGTGAGCAAATTGCCAAATAAAAACCTCTTGATCTGCCGCCCGAACCTCTCATCTCCCCCAACATCAACTCACCCACATTTATGGGTCGACCTGTCATAAAAAAATAGATGACACACACTCGATCACGAGTGCAATCACTAATATGATCAGCAGGCATGAGACGGGTTTGTACAAAATTCTGCCACACCTTGGCAGTCTTGTTAAAATCGGACCGTACCATATGAAGATGAATCGTGCCGTGCTGTTTGGTCCATTTGGCATTCGAATCAACGCCACACAAAGTGTGACGTATCAAGGTGTATTTGGGGCTCTTGACAAATTTGTGAAGTCTCCTTGGGTCAACATCTTCAACCCCCAAGTATTTGCATATGTCCGCCGTGTGCATTTTAATCTCAACACCCCTTACTTGCGAAATATCATGCCCGGCGTGCCAATTGGCATATAGTTCCTGGACTATACTCAAATTTGCCGGTCCGGGGCATGTCAATAACTTCTCCATGTGCCTGGCACATAGTTGGCTCATCACCTCAGGAAAGTTCCGTTCCAAGGCCTTGGTGTTAATCCATACCTCGGAGATATAACGACCCTTTGGCACAAAGTCCCTATGCCATGCAACCGCCGCATGATTTACCAAATCCAACCGGGGTCGGGGTTTCAAAGGTGCAGGTTGTGAGCTCTTAGCTAATTGCTTGCCTTTTTCTTGGCGGGAGGGGCCATCTCCTTGCTTTCTTTTCTTGGGTGCAGGAGAGATGGAGGAGGATTTTCCAATGCCTTTGCCTTTGGTAGCACTATCGCGAGCCATTTTGTATCCTGCAACACAATGAACACAAGAACATGAGACTTGTCAAATATTGTACCTAAGGTTATGGTGCAAGTCCTTCAAGGACCCCACACTTAAAACCAAAAGTGCAATTAATACTATTTTTTTCATGACTTTTATGTGAAAAGGCACAAGTGTTGCATCCTAAAGCTATGAGTACACAAGAATTCCCCAAGCTATTCAAATAATTAATTGATCATAGCTCCATGAATTCACAGTAATCGAAGCAATAAGCATGTGTGACTCCCTTTTATACACTCAAAACTGCACTATATTAGCTAATTTTTACAACAAGTCAACAATATACAATACATAAAATACATGGTGTCAAGGCATGATTTTTGCTTTAAAGTTCAAACCTTTAACATGTAGCAACATCCCTACACACCCCACACTTATCCCAAATTCAATCATAAAGATACCCGGTTACTCAAGACTTCACCCTGTACCCAAAAGCATCATTCAAGCATTTTTACAAACACCTTATGGGCATAAAGTGTGAGTTCTAGAATTCAACAATGGTGGAAGAGAATGGCCATACCAATTTTTAATGGAGTAGAGGGACTATTAGTTTACTACTCCAACCACATAATAAACACCAAAAATTCAACAATAACTTTCTTACAATTTCATAAAGGGAAAAATAGGGAGTTAGGGCTCATGGGGGATAGGATATACCTTTAATTACTACACTAAAGCATATAAAAGAAGAAGGAGAAGACTAAGAATAACATACCTGAAGATTGGAGAAGAAAAGAAAGAGAAAAAAAAATTGAGAAATTTTTTAGGGAGAGGGGAGGGGGGGACGTGGGTGTGGAAGGGAGGGGGAGGGAATTGATTTTTTTCTTTCTTTTGTGTTTCTTAGGGAATTATTGTGTAAGTGGGTTTGGGTATATGGGTAGAAGGTGGGTTATAATGGTAGTGTAGGTGGATAATTGGGTTGGGTTTAATGGGTGTGGGTATTAGAAAAAAAAATTAATAAAATAAAACGAAAAAAAGAGAATTTTTTTTCTCGTTTTGCTACTGTTTTTGCCGCCCCAGGCAGCACTGGGCGCTGGCCTGGGCAGCAGATTTTAATTAGTTTTTTTTCTTTTTTCTTTTTTTGATAACAACCCGATCCCCCTAGCCTTTTTAAATACTCAATTACATGTCCTACACCATTATATCTATCAATTCTAATCCTACAAAGAAAAATGCAAAATCTATCTACCCTACTTAAAAAAAATTTAAGAAGTTAACTACGAAAGCAATAAAAAAAATTGGGTTGCCTCCCAACAAGCACCTGATTTAACGTCGCGGCACGATTCAACACATGTTTACGTATTGGCCAAGTCCACTGAGTTCTTATGACGTGCAATGTCACCACCCCAATAATGCTTTATTCTCTGGCCATTTACTAAGAATGTACCGTTTGAGCTCTTATCACGCAATTCCACCGCTCCATGAGGCCTTACACTTACCACAACAAAAGGGCCTGCCCAACGAGACTTAAGCTTTCAGGGGAAAAGCTTCAACCTTGAATTGAACAAGAGAACTTCCTGGCCTGGTTCGAACTCAGGATGTTTGATGTGCTTGTCATGCCACCTCTTCGTCTTTTATTTATATAATTTCGAATTTTCATATGCGTGCATTTGAAACTCATCAAGCTCATTTAGTTGCAGCAATCTCTTCTCACCAGCTGATTCCATCTCCATATTTAGCTTTTTAATTGCCCAATAGGCTTTGTGTTCAAGATCAACAGGCAAGTGGCATGCCTTCCCATAAACTAACATATACGGAGAAGTACCAATGGGGGTCTTGTATGCGGTTCGATATGCCCATAATGCGTCATCCAATTTCGCGGCCCATTCTTTTCTGTTCCCACTCACTGTTTTCTCCAAAATCTACTTTACCTCTCTATTTGAAACTTCTACTTGACCACTCGTTTGGGGGTGATAGACAGTGGAAACCTTGTGCTTAACTCCATATTTTGCAAGAACATTATTCAGCAATTTTTTACAAAAGTGAGTACCTCCGTCACTTATCAACACTCTTGGAGTCCCAAAACGTGTGAAGATGTGTTTCTTGACAAAGCTTACCACTACCTTTGCATCATTAGTAAGAAGAGCAATGGCCTCTACCCACTTATACACATAATCGACCGCCACTAAGATGTACATGTGACCATTAGAATATGGGAATGGTCCCATGAAATCAATCCCCCAAACATCAAAAATCTCAACTGCTAGAATATTTTGCAGAGGCATCTCATGCTTCTTCGTGATAGTTCCGGTTCTTTGGCATCTGTCACAATTTTTAACAAAGGCATGTGCATCCTTAAACAATTTTGGCCAATAGAAACCTGGTTGTAGCACTTTTTGGGCTGTTCTGTCCCCACCGTGATGACCTCCATATGGTGAAGCATGGCAACAATGGAGTATTGCATTCATATCTTCCTCAGGAACACACCTTCGCACCAACTGATCCGTGCACTGCCTATATAAGAATGGCTGATCCCATACGTAGAGCCTCACATCATGGAAGAATCTTCTTCTATTGTCAGGTGTCAATTCTGGTGGTGTCACCCCACTTGCAATAAAATTCACATAATCAGCATACCATGGGGCTTCACCTGAGGTGACTGCTAATAACTGCTCGTCGGGAAATGTTTCTTTGATTGACCCCCCCAGCTACGTGGCTTCGATTTTTGAGTCGGGACAAGTGATCAACAACTTGATTTTCTGTCCCTTTTCGATCTCAGATCTCTAAGTCAAATTCTTGCTGGAGGAGGATTCAGACTCGTCTTGGCGTCTTTCTTCTCAAACAAGTACCTGATAGGTGAATGATCTGTATAGACGATGACTTTTGTCCTCACTAGATAGGATCGGAACTTGTCAAACGCCCACACCACTGCAAGAAACTCTGTTTCAGTAACTGTGTAGCTCATCTGGGCTGGATTCAGAGTCTTGCTCGCATAGTAAATGGAGTGGAAGATTTTGTTTCTCCTTTTCCCCAAAACAGCTCCGATTGCTATGTCACTTGCATCGCACATCAACTCAAATGGTTGCTCCCAATTCGGAGCAACGATAATTGGTGCAGTCACTAACTTTCCGTTCAGCTCCTCAAATGCTTTCAGACAGGCATCATCAAACTTGAAGGGGACATCTTTCTATAGGAGCCTGCACAAAGGAGAAGAAACTTTCGAAAAATCTTTAATGAAACGACGATAAAAACCTGCATGGTCCAAGAAACTGCGAATGCCTTTGACGGAAGTCGGTGGGAGCAATTTTTCAATCGCTTCCACCTTTGCTTTATCCACCCGCAACCCATTTTTGGACACCTTGTGCCCCAGGACTTTACCTTCACGTACCATGAAATGGCACTTTTCTCAGTTTAGTACAAGGTTTGTCTCTTCACACCTAGCAAGTACCTTATCAAGGTTCGTTAAGCAAGTATCAAAAGAACATCCAAACACAGAAAAATCATCCATGAATACTTCTACAAATCTTTGAACCATGTTAGTAAAAATAGCCATCATACACCTTTGAAAAGTCGCAGGTGCATTACAGAGACCGAAGTGCATTCTCTTGAATGCATACGTTCCATAAGGACACGTGAATGTGGTTTTCTCTTGGTCCTCTGGGGCTATAGAAATCTCATTATGCCCCGAATAACCATCTAGGAAACAGTAGTATTCCTGGACAGCTAATCTATCAAGCATTTGGTCAATAAAGGGGAGGGGAAAATGGTCTTTCCGGGTGGCATTGTTCAGTTTTCTATAATCTATGCAAATTCTCCACCCAGTAACAGTTCTTGTAGGAATTAAGTCATTATTTTCATTAACCACCACAATCATCCCCCCTTTCTTAGGTACACATTGAACAGGGCTTACCCATTTGCTATCTGAGATTGGAAATGCAATACCTTCATCAAGCCACTTAATCACTTCTTTTCTTACCACCTCTTTCATGACTGGATTTAGTCGGTGTTGTTGCTCTACACTTGGCTTGTGTCCTTCCTCCATGAGGATTTTATGCATGCAGAAAGATGGACTAATGTCTTTAATGTCAGACATTGTCCACCCAATTGCTCGCTTGTGCTCACGTAGCACTCTCAACAGCTTTTCTTCCTGCAATTTAGACAAGTCAGAAGAAACAATAACAGGTAAAGTGTCAGAACTAACCAAATAAGCATATTGAAGGTGCGGGGGCAGAGCTTTAAGCTCCAATTTTGGAGCTTCTTCAATTGACGGCTTTGGAGAAGGCCCACTTAGCCTGTTAAGAGGCCCAGACGGGTGTGTTCCCTGCATGTAAGCACAAGATGTATCTAGGATATGCATCATCTCTTCAACGTCATCATCAATCATCAAGCTACCGAACAACATGAGTGCTTTTTCTAGAGAGTCTTCTAGATATACACTTGTGTCAAGCAGTTTTCATCCACCTCTACAACAGATATCATAGACAACTCCTCATAGTGGCGGGGAAGTTGGATTGCTTTATAGACATTAAAGACTGCTTCCTCGTTGTCCACCCTTATAATCATTTTTCCCTCTCTCACTTTAATAATTGAATCGCCAGTATCTAAGAGGGGTCATCCTAATATGATTGGAACCTGCTCATCAACCTCAAAATCTAGAATAATGAAGTCAGCTGGGAAGATGAATTTCCCAATCTGCAGCAACACATCTTCAATCACTCCTTCAGGGTAGGCTATGGACCTATCAGCTAATTGCAGCATCACAGTGGTGGGTCTTGGAGCTCCCAGACCCAATTGCTTAAACAAGGACAAAGGCATTAGATTTATGCTCGCCCCTAAATCACAAAGAGCACGACCCACGTTAATATTACCAATTTGCATAGGAATGGTGAAGCTGCCAGTATCCTTAAGCTTTTAAGGGAGCTTGTTTTGGACCTTTGAAGTGCACTCCTCAGTCAGTGAAACTGTCTCGAACTCAGTCAATTTCCTCTTGTGAGCCACTATATCCTTTATGTACTTAGCATACTTTGGAATTTCACGAAGTACATCCACCAATGGAATATTTAATTGAACCCAGCTTAACATAGAGAGAAATTTGTTGAACATGCGATCATAATTCTTTTTCTAGAAATCTCTGGGGGAAAGGTGGTGGTGGCATTTCATCCTCCGCTGGCTCTGACCTGCATTATTTTTCTTTGACTAGTGTATTGAATTAGGGATCAGCTCTCCCTCAGGTATAGTCTTGTCCTTGTTCTTCTTTGGAACTTCCTCTAGTTCCCTCCCGTATCTGAGTGTGACTGCATTAACTTGAGGTTTTTTCTCTGTATCACTGGGAAGAGCACCTGCTGGTCTAGAATTTTGATTTGCTGCTAACTGTCCCATTTGCCTCTCAAGATGTCTGAAATCAGTCCTGAGATGTTTATTGTCAAGAAACAACTTCTTTATCAAGTCATTCGTACTCTCTTCTGTTTGTTGGGGTGGCTTCTGAGGCTGATTGAAATTTCCTTGGGGCCTATATTGATTCTGATTCTGTTTATTTCCGCCCCATGAGAAGTTAGGGTGATTCCTCCAATTTGGATTGTAAGTGTTCCCATATTGTGCATGTTTATTCATTGAGCCTCTGCTTTGTTGCCCCACATAATATATAGATTCGGAATTCGTTGGGCACATGTCACTCATATGACTATCACCACATAGTTCGCAGCAAATAGACATCTGTTGCACATTTTGCTTCTGTTGTGTTTGTTGCATTGACATTCTGTTCATCTGATTTGCCAGCTTTGCAATATCTGCTCTCATGGCTGAGAGGTCATCGAGCTCGATCAACGCGGCTGCTTTCTGTTTAATTGCTCTTCTTGCGTCATTCTCTCCTTGCCAATTATGATCATTAGCAGCGAAGTTATTCAGCAAGAGTTGAATCTCACTGTATGGTCTGGCCATGCAACTACCCTCCACAAGCTGAATCAAGATTCAATCATCTAGCCCATCAACAAAAGTGTGCCCCAATACCTCATCAGTCTGACAATGATGCGGGCAGTCTATGAGTAGCTTCTCTTATCTTTCCCAAGATTGACGAAGTGTCTCGCCATCCCGTTGTTGGAACCCAAGAATTTGGCTTCTCAGTGATTTTGTCTTCTTAGTAGGGATTAGCAATTTCCTTGCCAAATCATCCCAAGTGCGGATTGAGTTCGTGGGATCCTTTTGCAACCATTCCTTAGCTTCCTCCATCAAAGAAAATGGAAATAGTGTCAGCCTGACATAGTCCTTGGGAACGTTAGGATAATTGTATGTGTATGTAATTTCTAAGAAATTCTAAATATGCCTCTGCCGGTCTTCATGAGATAGACCCACATATTGCCATGTGGACTGAATCAGCTGTACCATGAGCTGTTTGAGTTCAAAATGCCCTGTGATATCAGGCTTAACAATAGCCTGAGTCATATTAGCAAGATTGGGCCTTGCGACTTCTATCACCGGACGCTCTTCATTACCTGCCATCTCTATTGGCTGTGGCTGAACTACGATGTCTAACTCTCTTTCTATTCTCGTTCTAGCTTCGACTTCCCTCCTCACTCTATGGAGTGTTCGTTCAATTTATGGATCCATAAGAAGGAGGTTGTTTGCGTTTCTACTCCTCCGCATTCACGAGAAGAGCCCGCGTTAACACAAACAAAGCAAACTAAAAATTAAAACTTGAAAAAATAATTAATAAGAGTTTAACTCAGTCAAATCGATAATTTCTAAGTCCCCGGTAGCGGCGCCAAAAACTTGTTGCAACCAAACACACCCACACAAGTATACGTGTTCGTCAAGTAATAAAGTAGTGAGTAGAGTATCGTCCCACGAAGACTTATAATTAACTTTTGACAGATTCAACTCAATTAACTTATCGATTCAATAGATTTATCACAAAAGATATAATTAACTAAGTACTACCTAAAATACAAATTAATGAATTAACTAGGAAATCAACCAACACAAATATTAATTTCGACTAACAATCAATAGGAGAGGATATTCCAGGGTCACCGGTTAGCTAACAATCATATTATATTCTTTGCTTAAAATGACTAAGTGATTTATCTAGATTGTTGATTGACAAGGTTGATATTACTCATAAGAATCTGTCGAGTTCTTATTCGTCTATTCAAGTTTACTTAATGCCTATATGTCTATGGAATCAAGATTAACAAGAATGCATTCACAATTCCTGTATTTCAACCAAGCAAGGCAAATATGTATATGTCTATCCTAATTGCAAATCCGTTCCCCGATGCCCGGGTTCAAGAACATGCTCTATTTAATTCTATATGCAATCTAGAATTCCCACTTTCCCGTTCAACTCTAGATTCGTAGATAGTATTTCATTGTTAGCTACTCAGCAAAATAATTAAGAACATAATTAAATAAACAACCCAATATGATAAAATCAACTTCGTCAAATTAAACTTCAAATATAACATTCATGTTTCACCCATGACCCTAGAATAATAGGGTTCTTAGCCACACATGTTCATACAATCATCAAAAATAATGTTTTCAAAAATACAATCAATGAGTACTAGAAACGATATGGAAGAATCGATCAAATCCGTGCTCCCAAGTGTGTTTCTCTTTTGTTTCTCTCCAAAAATCACGCTCTCTCCTTCAAAATTGATTTATACTTGCTTTTATACGTGTTGGGTAGGTCTAGGGTCGAATTAACTGTGTCCCAGTCAAATTAGGAGAGATTCGCATCATCGGCGCCCTGGGTAGCGCCAGGCACCCACTAGGGCGCTGCCTGGAAATAGTATACTGCCTCCAGCACCACAGGTGGCGCCCAGCCCTGCTTGTGGCGCCCAGATTTGCCCTTTCCTGATTTTGTGCGTTTTTGCTCTAATTTTGTGCGTTTCATCCCCAGTTGCTCCCAAATCATTCCTACACATTAAAACACAACAAATCAATATAAATCATCACAATTAACATCTAAAACTCACGAAACAAAAGTAAAATATGAGGCGATATACATGAAAATATATATACTTTAAGCGAGACATCAACTTCTCCTAGAGAGTGAAGCTCATTGATAATGGAGGTGAATCTAGTATGCATATCCTGTATAGATTCATCGTCTTTTATTCTGAACAACTCATACTCAGTAGTGAGCATATCGATTTTGGACTGTTTCACTTGTGTCGTTCCTTCATGAGTTGTATGCAAAGCTTCCCAAATATCTTTGGCTGATTGACATGCAGAGATCCTATTGTACTCATCAGATCCTATACCGCACACTAGAATTTTCTTTGCACGAAATTTTTTTTCCACTGCCTTCCTATCAGCATCGTTGTAGTCCTTCCTTATTTTTGGCACCAGTAGACCAGCCTCTCCTACCTTGTGCATAGGAATATGAGGACCATCACAAATGATGTCCCATAACTCAGAATCTTCAGCCGTTATGAAGTCATGCATGCGGGTCTTCCACCACCCATAGTACTGACCGTTGAATCTAGGAGGTCGATATGTTGATTGTCCTTCTTCGAAGTTTGGTGGAGCAACCATTACGAATCCTTTCTAGGTGTTAACAGTTTAGAAAGAGCCTGCTCTGATACCAATTGATAGTTTCTATGAGTCCACCAAACTGTAGAGGTACCAGGTCCTCTACTAGTTCCTACAGATAAGTATACTAAGAAAGCAAGTAAAAGGACAAGGGATTTTTACGTGGAAAAATCCCACTCAAGGGGACAAAAACCACGACCTACACTTGTAGGATTTCAACTTCACTAACTTGTAATCTAAACTATTACAAGCCACTTTGTAATGTACTTCTTACAAAGACTTCAACACACTAACTTGTAATCACTATTACAAGCCACTTTGTCACTCTCTAGTTACAAAGACTTTTCACTTGTGACAACACGAGTCACTATAGCAAGATAAGAAGTTTAAGGTGAAGAGATTCCTAATAGGTTGCTTCTACAAAAGCGAGTAGGATACAATGAAAAACAAAATGCAAGATTACAACTCAACTAAGGACACTAACGACACAAGGTGGAACTGGTCCGTCTTAGTGGAGTTTTCTTCTTGCTCTTGAAACACTTGAATCTTCAATGCTAGAGACCACTTTAATGCTTGAGATAATTTTCTTAGTAATTTCTCAAGTGAATGTTCTTGTTTGTCTTAAAACAAGATATTAAAGGCCTTGGCACATTCCAAGGAGGATGTCCCATATCTTGAAAGTACACTTCACAACCAATGGGAAGTGATTGCTGCACCGTTACTACACTGTAGCGTGTACAGTTGCAGGCAGTCACTTTTCTGCCACAACTTTTTACAGTTGTAGAGTTGACCTGTACTATCGTCTGGGAGTCTGTCAAGGGATCAGGTCCTTCAACTGGTCCGTATACGTTTAATAAGTGCATTGTCCAAAATTCCTTGAGTTAAAGCTGACCGGTTGTGCTGTCTACAGATCAGGTCCTTTATCTGGTTCTTCATATAAAAGTTTGTTAGATCATCAAAATAGAGTACAACCCATCACTTAGCAAAAGTCGTTTAAACATAATAAAAATCATAGAATAACACTTAAAATCAGAGAAAATTGTTTTGGAGAAAAGGTTTCAGAAACCCTAGTTATGAAGATGAAGCGACGCTTTGAAAATCGAAAGGGTTTTCATAGAAAAAAAAGTAAAAATAGTTCAGAAAACCTCAGATCTGTTACAGAGGTACAGGAGAAGAGATTCGGGGTTTCTAGAAAATAACCCAAAAATAGAGAGATCGGCTTAGAAACTCATAGGTTTATCCAGAAGATAGAATGATCTTATTCGAGCCATGGCGGCTTGAGAATGGTAAGAACAGGCCCAGGGGTGAGTGAACGGCCACTGGTCCCTTGAGGACCTGACAACATGAATCCCGGCCATGGGGGAGCCGTTAAGGCTGGGAGTGGTGGTGAACCACCATAGGTGATGGCGAGCAAGCAACAGCGGGTGAAAGCCATGGTTAGGGCAGAGGGACTTTAAGAGAGAATGGGAGGGGTGTGATGGCGGAGATAATGAGAGAATGAGAGAATGATTGGTTTGGGGGGTAGGTCGTTAGGTTAATTATGTTAAGAAATAACCTGGGCCGTTGATAAAAAATGATCAATAGCCAGGATTTGGGTGGAATTGGGTCGGGTAATATTAGGATTTTGGGCCTGGGGTCTTGGGCTAGTTTAAATAGGTTATAATTGAAATGACATGGGCTATTTGTTAAATACCAAGATAATTTAAAAAATAATTTTATAAAATAATTACTAATTATAAAAATGAATTTCATGCATATAAATACTTCAAAAATGATTATTTCGTATTTTGAAATACAAAAGACTAATTTCTGGTAAAAGATAGTAAAAAATTATATGCATGAGCTATAATTGCAAAGTTATTGCAGTTATATCCAAAAGGTGCCAGTTTGGCTATTATGGAATAATTTGGTCTTAATAGGACCAAGAACACTAAATAAATCAAGAAATATTTTTGAAATAATTTGTGATGCAATTTTGTAATTATTTATTGAAAATAAAATGCTGGATAAATTAATAAAATATGGAAAAA
This sequence comes from Nicotiana paniculata, assembly GCA_005239505.1. Lineage (NCBI taxonomy): Eukaryota > Viridiplantae > Streptophyta > Magnoliopsida > Solanales > Solanaceae > Nicotiana > Nicotiana paniculata. The sequence continues at coordinate 14,328 of ML341894.1, forward strand.
TATCAATTTCTATTAATGCATGATTTTGAAGGTATATATATACAATTTTTAAAAATTTTTTGGGAAAAATTAGGTACAATAGATGCCCCTCTTTACCGGAAAATATGAAAGAGTTGTTGGGTAAAGATATGATGGCCAATTTTGACCGAGCGAAACGGTTTGAGAGTTTTAGGCCGCTCCCTGGCTTCTGAGCTGCCTACATATCCCTGGTTTTCAGGAATCAGGCCGTATGTAGTTCCGGATTCATCGGCGAAGTATACCGGTGAAGTCATCACAATAATGAACGCAACATCTAAGGATGGGCGAATGAACGGTTTACGAGGGAGATCATGTTTGATATAGTTGAGGGAACTGGAGTGGGATCAATCCTGTTGGGATAACCGTTTCTTGTCGGGTTACCTGCAAATAAGAATACTACAAGCATATATTGTGCATAAATTAAACATGATGCAGGTTCCCTTTGGACTATGAAAGTTGTGTTCCGACGGTTAGGGATGACGTCCTCAGACCATGATGTCCTAGGCCATGAATTGTTTGATGAGAGATTCGCAGGCCATGAAATGATGTTCTCGGGCTATGAAGATGATGCCTCCGAACTATGACGTCTTTGAATAATGATAATGCAAATTGAGAGAGATCCTCAGGCCATGACATGGTGTCTTCCGGCTATGAGGATGATGCCGTTAGACTATGACGCCTTTGTTAAAGTTAGCTATATTTCAGCCCATGATATGCAATAATATGATGTCAACAAGATAAGGCTTAGTCTTGCAAATTGGGGTAGATCTTGGCCTGAAAGAGGAGTGAAGTAATTAAGGCTTGAGACAGCGCTTAGTCTCGGTGAAAGTAAATTGGAGGCAGAGTTTAGCCTCATGCAGGTATGGAGACAAAACTTAGTCTAATGAAAATGAAGGCAGAAATTAGCCTTATGCAAGTGATGGCAAAGATTAGCTTATGCAAGATGGAGGTAGAGCTTAACCTCATTCAAGATGGAGACGGAGCTTAGTCTCATACAGGGGAAGGCAGCGATTATCCTTATGCAAGGGAAGCCAGAGATTAACCTTATGCAAATGGAAGGCAGAAATTAGCCTTATGCAGATGGAGGCAGAGCTTAGCCTCATGCAAGATGCGGGACAGAGCTTAGTCCCATGCAAGATGAAGGCATGGTTTAGCGTTATGCAGAAGAATAAATAGCAAATAGTAGTAGAATTTCTTAGCATGTAGCAGATTTCGACATTGCAATTGTTTTGAGAATTGTGACTTTGAAGCGTGTTTATCCTTTGTTCCTACATCCAAAGAAAAATCGTAAGTTCTATAGATGGGGAAGGTCGGTTTGTATCCCCGCTGGCTTTGCTTGACTCATTCTACTTGGTCTGATGATCCTGTTCAAGTTATCGGGGTAGCGTTTTCTATATAGAGCTATTTATGAAAGCAAGCATGCATGATTTTGCAAAGACATAGTATAAAATATATGTTAAGAAATTAGATGAACCGACGACCATTACCCGATTCAAGACATTGCAATCTCTCATCCTCAAAATTCTGCCCCAGTTAGATGGGTTGACGTTTCTGACTGTTGCGCATACTGCGGTCGGCTGAACTTGCTTCAAAATTTTGAGGGTCCTCCTAAAATATCTGGCCAGTTTCCAATTACGGGAGGGGGGGGAGGGGGGGGGGATGAGATTTTTATTAAATTATGACTGAACCCATAGGGCTGCCTACGTATCCCCTCTTAAACAGGAATCAGGTCGGGCGTAGTTCAATTTATAACATTTGAGAAAGTATAAAGAGTTACATATAGTAGCGCTTGACTGCATCGGAATTGATTGGTTTTGGCCAGACTTCTCCATCCATTTCTGCAAGTATGAGATATGAGAGCTCCTCCCGTCAGTACTCGATGAACCATATACAGACCTTGCCAGTTGGGAGAAAATTTCCCTTTAGCCTCATCTTGATGCGGAAAGATCTTCTTTAACACCAGCTGCCCCGGTGTGAACTGTCTTCGCTTGACTCTTTTGTTGAAGGCTCTGGTCATTCTACTCTAATAAAGTTGTCCATGACATATTTCATTCATCCTTTTCCCGTCTATGAGGGCTAGCTGCTCATAACGACTTCTATTCATTTTGTGTCGCGGAGCTCAGATTCTTGTATGATTCTTAAGGAAGACATTTCCACTTCGACAGGAATAACAGCTTCCGTACCATAAACCTGCAAGTAAGGAGTTGCCCGAGTTGATGTGCGGACTGTGGTGTGGTATCCCGGTATAGAAAATGATAGCTTTTCGTGCCACTATTTGTGTCTTTCTATCATCTTTCTCAATATCTTCTTGATGTTATTGTTGGCGGCTTCTACAACTCCATTCATCTGAGTTCTATAGGCTGTAGAATTCCTATTCTTGATTTTGAAAGTCTCGCACATGGATTTCATTAGATCACTGTTTAGATTGGAGTCGTTGTCGGTGATGATTGATTCTAGAACTCCAAACCGACAAAAAATATGGTCGCGGACAAAGTCTGCCACGACTTTCTTAGTCACTGCTTTGTAAGATGCTACTTCAACCTATTTGGTGAAATAATCAATAGCTACTAAGATGAACTGTGTCCGTTTGAGGTTGTAGGCTCGATCGGTCCAATGACGTCCATTCCCCAAGCGACGAATGTCCAAGGCCAGCTTGTTGCATTGAGCTCATTTGGGGGTACCTTTATCATATCTGCATGTACCTGACACCGGTAGCATTTCCATACATACTGGATGCAGTCCGTTTCCATGGTCATCCAGAAGTAACCGGCTCTGAGTATCTTTTTGGCCAAGACAAAACCATTCATATGCGGGCCACAAGTCCCGGCATGTATCTCTTCAAGTAGTCTGGAGGCTTCCTTTGCATCGACACATCTCAATAATCCCAAATTGGGAGTTCTCCAGTACAGGGTTCCTACACTATGAAAGAAACTTTTGGACAATCTCCGAAGCGTGAATTTCTGAGTATGATTTACAAGCTCTGGGTACTCTCCCTTTGATAAATACTCCTTGATATCATAGAACCATGGTTTTCCTTCCGCTTCTTCTTCAATATGAGCACAATATGCCGGCTGTCTATGGATTATTACTGGAATAGGATCGATGAAGTTCTTATCTATATGATGTATCATGGATGATAGAGTGGCCAGTGCATCGGCAAACTCGTTCTGAATTCTTGAGAGGTGCCGAAATTCTGTCTTTGTGAACCTCTTTATCAATTCCTGCACATGGTACAGATATGAAAATATCTTGGAATTCTTGGTAGCCCATGCTCCTTGCACTTGGTGTATTAGCAGATCTGAATCACCAATTACTAATAGCTCTTGAATATTCATGTCTAATGGCCATGTTGAGCCGTAGGATGCAAACTTCATGCTCTGCCATATTTTTAGTGCAGGGGAATCTGAGTTTAGCAGACGCCGGATAATGTTGGCCAGTTTCTGACACAAAGACTGCTCCAAGTGATAACAAGTGATGTACAAATCATCGGAAATAAAAGTGCGAGAGAAAAAAACAAAGTCTAACAACTTAATTAAATGCCATTACGAAAATCATAATATTAAACCCAGAATTTGGTGTCACAACTTCACAGACTGTCTATGAATATTGCATATAAAGGTCTGAACAAAATAAATACACATGTCTCAGAATAAAGAAGAACAGAGTGGAAATAAAGTAATAGGGGACACCAAGGCCTGCAGACGCCTGGAGGACTACCTCGGAATCTCCAAATGGACTGAAGGCAACCTCCTCACTCTAAGGTTCGTAGGGTCTTGTACCGGGATCTGCACAAAAGTGCAGAGTGTAGCATCAGTACAACCGACCCCATGTACTGAGTAAGTGTCGAGCCTATCCTCAGCGAAGTAGTGACGAGGCTAGGACACGACAACCAACTGAACCTGTGCATTTTAATCATATACGGAGAAAATAATAACAACAATAAATAAACAGCTAAATACGAAGAAAAGGAAACATGCTGAGGGGAGGAAATATCAAATAATGGAAATAACGAAGTAAAGCGACATATTGGATATCAATTTAAGCAACAGAAGTAAAAACACAAAAACAAGTGCATGACATCACCCTTCATGCTTTTACTCTCATCCTCACAATAAATCAATAGAAATGACACAGCATCACCCTTCGTGCCTTTACTCTCATCCTCACAATAAATCAATAGAGACGACATATCATCACCCTTCATGCTTTTACACTCTTACTCACCCAAACAAGTCAATAACAACAATCTGACAAGGAAATCAACAATACAAACAACAATAATAAAGCTGTAATGTCCCGGCAAGGGAGTCAACAGTAGAATCAATATCATCATGGCAAGGGAAACAACTATAACCAATCTCACCTAGTTACTCAATTTCACGTAGTAATTATCAACTTTAACCAATAATCAACAATGATCAATACTAACGAAAACACCACCAATATATATAATTGCCAAATTAAACTCAAGTAATGCTTAATGAAATATCACATAAATCACAATATTCGACTCACGACATGCTTGACACCAACGTATAGATACTCGTCACCAAACTTATACGTCGCACATTATACTAACACGCAGAAAATAAGACACAATACCTATTCCCTCAAGCTAAGGTTAAGCCCAAACACTTACCTCGAATTCCATGACCAAACTCAAGCCTCAATTACCGCTTTCCCTTTAGAATTAGCCTCCAATTCAATTGTATCTAGACATAATCATCTTAATAATATCAATAAATTCTAAATAATTCAACCCCAATGCTTAATTATGGGTTTTCTATCATTCTTCCCAAAAAGTCAAAAATCGACCCCGGACCCGCTTGGTCAAAATACGAGGTTCGGACCAAAACACGATCACCCATTTACCCACGATCCCGAATATATAATTAGTTTAGGAATCCGACCCCAAATCGAGGTCTAAATTACCAAAATTGTAAAATCCCTAATTCTCCTAAAATCCCTAATTTCTACCCTTCAAGAACAAGATTTAGGCCTAGAATTCTAATGGGTGTTAATGAAAAATGAAGAAAACGAGTTTAAAAACACAAACCTAGAACTTGGAGGTGAAATATCCCTTCAAAAATTTCCCTTAAACTTCCTTGGTTTTGAAAATATGAAGTTATGGCTAAAATCCTGTTTTTCTAATGTTTTAAGTACTGGGCGACAGTACTCAGTGCGTTCGCGTGAGCACTGACTGTAACGACCCGGCCGGTCGTTATGTGGGATTTACCCCATTTCCCCCATTTCTGGTTTATCATATATTGCTTAGCCTGTTTATGTTGTGTTGGGTCAGTTGGTTTGGGTCCGGAGTGGTCATAGCAAGAATTGAGGCATTTAGTCTCCTAAAGTAGCCTAATAGTTGAGAAAGTCAATTGAGAGTTGACTTAATGGTGAATGAGATAAGAATACGGATTTTATGTCTCAGATAGCTTTGTTAGGTGATTTGGGACTTAGGAGTGTGTTCGGAATGAAGTTTTGATGTCCGGTGTTGAATTAGGCTTGAATTGGCGAAAGTTAGTTTTTGGCGATTTTCGGTCGGCAGTGGAAAATAAGCTATCGGGGTCGGGATGGGATTCTGGAAGTTGGAGCAGGTCCGTAATGTCATTTTGTGTATGTGTGCAAAATTTCAGGTCAATCGGAGGTGTTTTGGTTGGTTTCGGCACAATTGGCAAAATTGGGAAGTTTCAAAGTTCATAGGCCTGAATTTGATGTTATTTTGGTGTTTTCATGTAGTTTTTGGTGTTTCAAAGGATCGACTAAGTTTGAATAATGCTATGGGGTGTGTTGGTATGTTTGGTTGGGGCCCCGAGGGGCTCGGGGTTGATTTCGGATGGTTGGCGCAGTTTTGAACTTGAGAAAATGCAGCAAATGGCTGCTGGTGTAAGTTTCTGGTGTTGGCCGCACCTGCGGATGGGTAGCCGTAGGTGCGACATCGCAGGTGCGACGTCGCAGGTGCGACGTCGCAGGTGCGAAAGGCCATGCGCAGGTGCGAAAGGAGGCTAGGCAGGGGAATTCGCAGGTGCGAAGAGTTGCCCGCACCTGCGAAGCCTCATGTGCGGAGAAATGGCCGTAGGTGCGAGATTTGGTCCATTAGTGGGATTGCGCAGGTGCGCACCTGGGACCGCAGGTGCGGAATTGCTGGGCAGAACAGTATAAAAGAGGCCTCCGTGAAATTTTATTCATTTCACTATTGTTGCATGCGGTTGGAGCTTATTTGAAGGCAATTTGAAGAGAGAATTCGTGGGTCTTTAGTAAAGGTAAGTTCCCGAGTTATTAAAGTCAATTCTATGCTATTTTGTTCGGATTAGGCTTGTAAATTGAAGGATTTAAAGTAGGAAAAGGTTGGGAAAAATGGGTGGAGGATCGGAAAATTCTTTTGGCAATTTAGGTAGGCAATTGTGGTACGATTGTGGTGTTTTTGGTATGTGTAGAATCATAGGAGGTCGAGGTTTCTAGTGATGTAAAATTTATCGAATTCTGAGGCGTGGGCCCGGGGCTCGGGTTTGGCCGAATTTCGAGATTCTAGTATAATTTGATAGTTTTCGATTGGGTTGTGTTCCTTTAGTATGTATTAATGATGTTAAACTGGTTTTGGCTAGATTCGGAGCAATCGAGAGCCAATTTGAGGGGCAAGAGCATAGCGGACTAGTGTTGTGACCCGATAGAGGTAAGTAATGGTTATAAATCTTGTCCTTAGGGTATGAAACCCCGGACTTCATATTTCTCACTGATTTTAGAATGGCGCACATGTCGGATGACAAGCATGTGGTGCACACTGGTTTTTGGTATGGACTTGGTCCACTCCGCGGCAACTATTGACTTGCGTATTTTACTCAAAACCTTATGTTAAATTGTGTTCTAAAGATTATTGCAATATTTGGGCTATAAGCCATGTTTGGGGCCTCGTGCCGATCTGTTTAGACCCCGTGGGGGCTTTTTACTGCTGTTTTTTTCAGTGTTTATTGATGATTTCACTCAGTCACATTGTGCTTATTGTTTTCGAAACTCAGCCTGATTTACACTACTTTGAGATTTAAAAATGATGTTTTGGGTCGAGTACCCCATTTTACTGATTTGCCCGAGGGGCTTTTGAGAGGTTCTGACTGAGTGAGGCAGAGGGCCTGATTTGTGAGGGTATGATACGCCATGAGGTGGCTTGATATTAGCGCTTGGGCTGAAGGAGCCCCTCCGGAGTCTGCACACACCCCCAGTGAGCGCACCGAGTGCTGAGTGCCGAGTGACGAGTGCCGAGTGATTGGGAGGCATGAGTGACTGTGAGGTATGCCCGAAGGGTTGATTATGAGTGATTGTGAGGTATTCCCGAGGGGCTGATTATGAGTGACTGTGAGGCATGCCCGAGGGGCTGATTATGATACATGTTTTTGCCCGAGGGGCTTCTTATGATTTTACCACTTTCACTCAAAACTTATGAAATATGTTTTGCCCGAGGGGCCTCTTTATGATTTATTTCATTTTCATACTAAATCTTTCGGTTTGAAGTTGTTGAAAATATACATTTTTTAAAGGATTTTTCTGAAGTTGGTTTTAAGGCATGATGATTTCATATATCTATGTTATACTGTTGGAAAGAAAGGCTGTGCATATTTTGAATTGATGACATTGATTTTTTTATGTGTTTCTTGCCGCTTAGACTTGATTTATTTTCATTACTACTGAGTTGGCGTAGTCACATTACTCCCTGTACCCATGTGTGCAGATTCAGGTGCAGATACCGAGCATTAGCTATCTATTCCGTGCGGAGCCGGAGTGCGGGGTATAGAGGTAGTTGTTCAGCGTCCGCATCATCTCTGTTTTCCCTTCTTGTTGTATCTAGATATTTATTCGGAGGTTTTGTATTATAATAGTATACCTTTTTGGCTTATCTATCTTATATGCTCATGAAATGTTGGCTCCGGGTTTTGGGGTTGGTTGAACTGTTTACTGGCCTAATGTATTTAGTAAATTCTGTATATTTTATGAAATGTTCGAAATTGGTTGAGATTTTCTTTAAGAAACTATAAATATGTGATTGTTGGCTAGCCTAGTTCCACGATAGGCGCCATCACAGCCAGTTTAGGATTTGGGGTCGTGACACTGACGCGTTCGCAAAGGGCAGCCTATTAGAGGACTTATGCGATCGCAGGAGGAGCTGTGCGTTCGCGAAGGCTTAGCCCTGCCCCGACTTCACATTCGCGTATAAGAGGTCGCGTTTGCATAGCTCTCCTAGGTTCCTGGCCAGCCCCCCCCCCCCCCCCCCCCCCCCCCCCCCCCNCCCAATGCTCTGCATTCTCACTCCAGGTATATGCATTCGCATAGAGCAAATCTCATGCCCACTTACTCTTCGCGTTCGCATGGGTTACCGCGCGTTCACATAGAACAAAATTCCAGACACCAACAAACAACATTCTCACCAGATTTTTGTAAGTCCAAACCTCTCCGACACCTATCTGAAACTTATCCGAGCCCTCGGGGCTCCAAACCAAACATGTGCACAACCTTAAAACATCTTACGGACTTAAGCGTGCGATCAAATCACCAAAATAACATCTTAAACAACAAATTTAGCATAAAAATCAAAGGAAAATCTCAAGAACTTTCAAAGTTTCACAACTACGTGTCCGAATCACGTCAAATGACCTCCGTTTCTTACCAAATTTTACAGGCATCACTCCGATACCATATTAAACTTGTACCGGGCTCTGGAACAAAAATATGGTCCCAATACCATCAATTTAAAATATAATCAAATTTCCAAAAACTCTTATAATTTTAGTAAAACAATTTCTTTCAAAAATTTATTTCTCAGGCTTGGGACCTCAGAATTCAATTCGGGGCATATGCCCAAGTCCCATATTTTCCTACGTACCCTCTAGGACTGCCAAATCATGGGTCCGGGTCTGCTTACCCAAAATGTTAACTGAAGTCAACTTAAATTCAATTTTAAAGGCAAAACTAGCATTTTCCTCAATTTTTCATACAAAAGCTTTCTGGATATATGCCGGACTACGCATGCAAAACAAGGTAAGATAAAAGGAGATTTTCAAGGCCTTGGAACACAATTTTGACTTATAAAATGAGAGATGACTTTTTGGGTCATCACAACCTATGACAAATGGGTTAAGGCTGATGAGATGGCCCGATGTTACATTCTTGCCTCTATGGCGAATGTTTTGCAAATTAGCATTAGTATATGGGGTCTGCTTATGATATGCTTGAAATTCTCAAAGAGATGTTCGGTGAGAAAAATCGTGCAGTTAAGCAGACAGCCATGAAAGCCCTTTTGAACACCAAGATGGCTGAAGGATCATCGGTTAGGGACCATGTTTTGAAGATGATGATTCTTCTGAATTAACTTGAGGTCCTTCGAGCTGTGATTGATAAGGAGTGTTAAGTTGAGATGGTCCTGTAGACTCTGCCTGACAGTTTTCAACAATTTTGCTTGAAGTATAACATGAACAAAATAGATTTTTCACTAGAGAAATTGTTGAATAAGCTGCAAGCGGCATAATCTATTATCAAACAACAAGCCCCGGTTGTGTCACTCAATGTTTAGAAAGCTTCGATTTCTAAGTCGAAATGCAGTAAGAAAAAGAAGAAGGCTCAAAAGGTTTTGGCACCTGGTGGTACGGCTGGTATGAAAAATCCCAAAGGCAAGTGATATCATTGAAAGCAACCCGGCATCACAAGAAGCAATGCCCTAACTATCTCGCAAAGTTGAATAAACAAGGTAATTCAAATTTAAATGTCGTTGAAAATTGTTTAGCGGCTGTTTCTACCATGTTTTTGGTGTGTAAATTCGGGAGCCACTAATCATATATGCACTACTTTGCAGGGGTTTCAGGAAACGCGACGGCTAAGTGAGAATGAAGTTTGCATTTTTCAAGTCAATGGCGAGCCAACACCAGCTTTAGCTTTAGGAGATATTAGAGTTTCGTTTAGTAGTGATAGATTTTTATTTTTAAAAGATATTCTCTATGTAATCTCTATTAGAAGGAATTTGATTTTGGTTTCGAAAATAATGGATGCTGGTTATAATGTTTATTTTGCTAATAACTCTGCTTTTATTAAGTTTAATAAACGTTTTATCTACACTGCTTCTAGAGTACATGACGTTTTTATTCTTTTTATATATCCTCATGTGCTACAACAACCAAAAGAATTAAATAACATTAATCTGCCACATAAAAGAAAACATATTTATGAATTGAGTCAAACTTATTTGTGGCACTTACTTCTAGGTCATATAAATCTAAATAGGATTTCGAGATTGGTCTCTGATGGACCTTTGAGTTCCTTGAAAATGGAGTCACTACTAACATGCGAATCCTGTTTAGAAGGTAAAATGACAAAGAGCCATTTTCTTTCAAAAGGAAATAGAGCCAGGGATAAGCTTGAATTAATTCACTTGATTTATGTGGCCCTATGAATATACAAGCAAGAGGTGGTTTTGAGTATTTTATGACTTTCACTGATGATTACTAAAAATATGGATACATTTATCTGTTGCGACGTAAGTGTGAATGCTTTGAGAAATTCAAAGAATTTAAGACGGAAACGGAGAAACGACATGATAAATATATCAAAACATTGCGATCTGATCGTGGTGGTGAATACCTTCTGGGGGATTCATAAAATACTTATCAGATAGTGGAATTACATCTCAATTATCTGCCCCAGGAACACCATAGCAAAATGGTGTGGTAGAAAGAAGAAATAGGACCCTTATGGAAATAGTTAGATCAATGTTAAGTTATTATGATTTGCCTTCTTCCTTTTGGGGATATGCTTTAGAAACAACAAATTACATTCTAAATTTGGTTCCTTCAAAGTCAGTACCTTCAACTCCAGTAGAATTGTGGACTGGGCGCAAGCCAAGTTTACGACACATTCGGGTTTAGGGTTGTATCGTGCATGTACTGAAAGGAAAAGCCGATAAATTGGAATCAAGGACAGAAGTATGCATTTTTATTGGATATCCAAATGGAACTAAAGGCATTTTTTTTTGTCCCAAAGAAAAGAAGGTATTTATTACCACAAATGCCAAATTTTTAGAAGAAGACTATTTAACGAACCATATTCCTAGAAGTAAACTAGTTTTACAGGAATTAAATAATGGAGTAATTAAAGACTCATCTCTAGAACATATCCCGGAAGCCAGTATTGACATACCACTGCATTATCATAGTGCGAGAAATGTCAATAGGCAGCATATTGCACAAGAGCAACTGCCTGACATCTCACTACCCCAAAGTAGTGGGAGTAATGTTGAGCAACCTCAGATTGTTGAACAACCTAAAATTGTTCTGCAACCTGCACTCCAGGAAGAAGTTAATGATATCCCAGCACTGCAAGGTGTGGAGGATAACATTGAGGCTTCAGTTTTAGAAAATGAAGTTGAGATTCAACAACAAAATCAGCCTCCACTTGTAGTGACTAGTCTTAGTGGGAGAATTATTAGAAAACCTCTCCGGTTTGCGCTCTTGGGAGAATCTTATGATAGAATCCATGAAGAGCCTAATACAGAACCTATTAATTATGACGAAGCACTACATGATACAGATTATGATAAATGGGTTGATGCTATGAAATCTGAAATGGAGTCCATGTACTCCAATCAACTCTGGGATCTTGTAGAACCACCTACTGGAGTGAAACCCATTGGTTGTAGATGGATCTATAAGAAAAAAAGCGGGGTGGATGGAAAAGTGCAAACTTTTAAAGCTAGGCTTGTTGCAAAAGGGTTTACTCAAAAAGAAGGGATCGATTATGAGGAAACCTTTTCTCCAGTAGCAATGCTTAGATCCATAAGGATCCTCTTACCCATTGATGCTCATTACGATTGTGAGATCTGGAAAATGGATGTCAAGACGACTTTTCTAAATGGAAGTTTTGATAAGTTCATCTATATGGCACAACCAGTTGGTTTCATTTAAAGTGGCAATGAGCACATGTTGTGTAAATTAAAGAAATCCATTTATGGATTGAAACAAGCTTCTAGAGCATGGAACACTTGTTTTGACGCATCGATTAAGACCTTCGGTTTTAATCAATGTGAAAACGAGTCTTGTGTCTATAAGAAGTGGAATGGAGATAAAGTTACTTTTTTGGTTTTGTACGTAGATGATATTTTGCTCATAGGAAATAATGTGAGCATGTTGAATTCAATAAAGGAATGGTTGTCCTCAAATTTCAATATGAAAGACTTGGGACATGCAGCACATATCCTTGGGATCAAGCTTATGTGAGATCGCAAGCAAAGGATATTAGGCTTGTCCCGAGCACTTTATATTGATACTATTCTAACCAGGTTTAGCATGCAAGATTCCAAGAAAGGCTTTCTCCCTTTTAGACATGGAATTTCTCTATCGAAGGATCAGTCCCCAAAAATGACTTATGAGATAGAAAAGATGAAGGCGATCCCTTATGCTTCTGCTGTAGGGAGTCTCATGTATGCTATGTTATATATTATACCTGATATCTGCTTTGTTGTTGGCATGGTTAGTAGATTTCAGTCTAATCCTGGACGAGAACACTGGACTGTCGTTAAGCATATAATCAAGTACTTGAAAAGGACTAGGGATTATATGTTGGTGTATCACTCAGGTGATCTTGCACCCATTAGCTATACTGCTTCAGATTTCCAGTCAGATAGAGACTCTAGAAAATCTACCTCAGTATATGTTTTTACCTTAGGAGTGGAGCCATAAGTTGGAGGAGCATCAAGCAATCATGTGTTACTGATTCCACCATGGAAGCCGAATATGTGGCTGCATCTGAGGCAGCTAAAGAGGCTATTTGGCTCAGGAACTTTCTGAAAGAGCTTAATGTAGTTCCTTTGGTTCAATCACCGATTATACTTTATTGTGACAATAGTGGTGCAGTTGCAAACTCGAATGAACCAAGAAGCCATAAAAGGATTAAACATATTGAGCGTAAATATCACTTAATTCGGGACATTACTTAGAGAGGTGATGCAAGAGTGTTGAAGATTGCGTCAGAGGACAATGCGGTTGACCCATTTACAAAGAGCTTGACACAGAAAATTTTTGACAAGCATGTAGAAGGAATGTGTGTTAGAGTAATAAACGCATGGTTATGAGTCCAAGTGGGAGATTGTTGGGATATAATATTAACTATGCAGTTTAGACATAGTAGTTTGCTTTATTCTTTATGGAACAATTATTTATTTAATTTATTCAATTCAATAAAGTACTATTTTAAATAGATCATTTGTTACATGTGTGTCCTTTTAGTTATCTAGTAGACAATTTAGTGTATGGAGTCTTAGTTCATGCACAAAATATTAAATTGTTGGTTCTCATAATTAATAAACTATGTTCACAATCAAAGATATTGTTGGACAAAATATCTTGATGATTGTAGCACAAAATTATAGTATAATTTGTCTTGATTATGGGAGTGGTTTTACTCCGACTTCTTGTTCTAGTATACTCCGTGTATATTGAACGGACCAAATAGAGAAAATATGTTTTTGTACTGAATATATAAAACATTTTCTCTAATTCATTAAATGAGCTTATACTCCTAATCTTGATATAATTATTATGATCGATGTAATTTGTTTATTGTTTTGATTTATCAAAAGGTACGACTCTATTCAGAGTTAGTGTATGCCTAATCGATTGGACAATAACANTTAATAGATTGGACAATAAGAAATAACATTTATGAATAATAATTAGTTGATAGAATCCATGACTGGATTTTGAGTTTGATGATACCCCTTTACGTAAGCTTATAAGTTTTCATGTGAAAACCCGGCCGGTGGATTTTGTATCCGTCACTTGAAATAGTTTAAGCGGAATTTTAAGGGATTTAATTAGTTGATTAAATTTTTAGTGATTTAATTTAATTAACTGGTATTTGAGATCTTAACATGGGGAGTTAAA
>MDKI01196431.1:0-50617 GCA_005239505.1 Nicotiana paniculata
CACAACAATGTTATTACCCCATACTTCTTCAAGCACAATTACATTAAGAGTCACCACATATATATTTTTCGTTCAAAACAATACAACTATTTATTTTCTATTTTTTCTTTTTTTTTCAAGTCACTCTTACTTTTTCAAAACAGTGCACCTTTCTCCTTATTTCAATTATTCCCCTCAAAAACCAACCTACCACCCCACACTTTAACTTTTCCATATTTCATCACTTTTTCAGTGCTTACGAGAGGTGACAAGGTTCAAATATATGATCGATTCAAACAAAGGGGTATGGCTTGTAATGTTGTTGCCAAAGAAACATGATTATAGGCTCAACGGGCTTAACTATGATACATAACAAATAGGTGGGTAAAATATATATAGCTGGCTCAACAAAGAAATGCCTATATCCCTTCCAAGACTAAACAAAACTTCTATTTCGCTTTGCACACACACGGGGCAAGTTCTACACATCAAATGCAATGCACAGAATAGCATACAAATCTCACACACACATGGAACATAGATCACTCAGGATTGAATCTATCACGACACTCCAGTCAGAGCAGTTAAGCAAATTTAAGAATCCACGATTTAAGGTGTTTATCCTGGAGTCAAAAAATTGAGCCTAAGCATCACAACCAAAGTACTGACTATTCTCAAGGCATTTTCCGAGATATTGCTATGATTAAGCCCTCAACCATGTGGTTACTACTCCTAAAAATTAAAAACTACCTACACCCGGTTCAATTAAAAACCCTTGGAAAAGAACCGCGGTCCAAAGAAAAACCAAGGGGCAATTACTAAACTACCTAAAATAAAAATCTTTTTGGTATTTTCTGTAGACTTACTTCCCTCAAGAGAACTGTCTAGGAGATCCATCGTCGGGAAGAGTCCACATATTTCTAACAAGATTTTTTTTTTCTGTTTTGTTCTACCTAAAATAAAAAGACTACAGAAAAAGCTACACCACTTAAAAGAAAACTAACTTACTAACATGAACAACTAAAACTACTAACACACTAAACACAACAACTCACAACAAATATGTACAACACCCTACACTTAAATCATGCAATGTCCTCAGTGCATTACATATAGACAAAACAAGAAATAAAAGTACGGTGCAAGAAACTCCCTGCTCTAGTCGCGTCGACATCCTTTCCATTAGTTTTTGCTTTCGAACAAATGCTTGAATCACTTTATGCCTCCACTTTGAACTTATGAATTGGATCCCAAGTTTTGAATCTGCTTTATGATCATGATCCTGGGGTGGTGGAACAAATTTGCATGGCCCAATAAAACAATGTAGTAATCTGCGCTTCTTGGCCTTTCGATGAAATGTGTACTCCCGAATTTCTGGCAAGAAGAATTCCAGAATGTAGGCATCTTGTTCTTTATTCGTTGGCTCCTCAAGTGGTTCGGGTGACTCTATTTTCATATCATCATCCAAACATAATGTGTAAAAATGGTTAGAGTGTGTACCAATATCCTCAATACTAATGACACTAGATTCAACAAAATATGTATCATCAATGTCTTTGGTTAACTCTAGTATCTTTTCTACCACATCGACATCCTCTGATTTCAGTTCCAACCTGGGTGGTTCTTCAACAGTTGACCTGGCCGGTGGTCTCTCTCTTTCCTCTACGTATAGTGACTCAAACTCGAGAGCCTTTGGCCATACCCCTTTTTTCTCAAGTGCTAACACCCAATCTGCTAGTTCTTCACCGTTCATATCATCTAGATTCATCAAACATTCATCGAAAGGGTCCTCAACAGTCAGGGATGCATCATCTTTTTCTGGGATCACATTCACAGCATCAATAAGAGAGCAGTTGGCGAACTCACTAGGTCGCCTCATAGACTTCTGCACGTTGAAAGTGATTTCTTCATCATTGAGCCTCATCTTAAGTTCACCAGTCTCACAATCGATAAGGGCTCTGCCTGTGGCCAAGAATGGCCTTCCCAAGATTATGGGAATTTCCTCATCCACTTTGCAGTCTAATATCACAAAATCAGCAGGGAATACAAACTTCCCCACTTGCACCAATACATCATCCAGAATGCCCGGCGGTCTCTTTACCGTCTTGTCAGCTAACTGCAATAACATTGAAGTTGGTCTAGCTCTACCAATCTCCAGTATTTTATATATGGCCATCGACATCAGATTAATGCTGGCCACCAAGTCACATAGAGCTTTGGCAAAAGCTAAGTTGCCAATTGTACAAGGAATTGTAAAACTCCCTGGGTCAGACAACTTTTCAGCGATAGGACGCGTCACCACCGCACTACAAGTCTGAGTAAGGGTGACAGTATCCAGATCTTGGAAATCAAATTTTCTAGATATCAAGTCCTTCATCATCTTAGCATAACCAAGCATTTCTTTCAACGCATCAATCAATGGGATATTTACCTATATTTGTTTTAGCATGTCCAAGAACTTCTTGTACTGTTCATACTTTTGGTATTTAGCCAGCCTCGGAGGGAATGGAGCTGGCAGTCTCTTTTTCCCAGTGATTTTGGACTTTTCTTTCTCAGCCACCACCTCAACTACCGGTTCCTGGGCTATCTCCACTTCTTTTTCAACCTTACTCTGTGCACTGGTTTCTCCTTCAGTAGGTTGCACTGTTACCTTGGTCAAATCAAGTTCAATCGGCTTGGATACCAGTGTCTCAGCCTGCCTGCTTTCACGAGCTCTCTCCAGTTCCAAGTTTAAGTCTCTGCCACTGCGGAGAGTCACTGCCATCAGCTGCCTTGGGCCCTGGTCCATAGGATTTACCTGCGTATCTGCAGGTAAAGTTCCAGGAGGACGATTGTTCACTGCCATAGATATCTGGCCCAACTGTACTTTAATATTTTTAATAGCTGCATCATGTACATCTACTCTCTTACTGATTTTGGCATTTGACCCAATAACCTGCTGCATCATAGATTCTAACCTAGAAAACCCATCTTCTTACCTTCCCCCCTGTTGATGCTTAGGATGGTAGTATGCTTGTTGTTGATTCTGATGGTTGTAACCTTGTGGCCTCTGATACGGTGCTGCATTACCTTGTTGTTCCCTGACACCCATATTTTCACTGTTCTGCTGTTGGTGGGGTGGTCTATATGGTTGAACTTGCTGATCCCAGTTCTACCCCCCTTGTCTCTGGCTTCCATAATTCAACACATAATTCATATTTTCTGGATAAGGAGGGTGATGACATTCTGCAGTCCAGTGATTACCAAGTGGTTGACTAATACAAGATGTGCATAAGCCTCCATTGGTTGTGTCTACGATGTGTACATGCTGCTTTTGTCCTTATTCCTCCACCTTCTTAGTCAGTATACTCATCTGTGTTATCAAAGTGGCCACGTTCTCTGCAATAGTATTAGATAGATCGAATGGCACTGAGTGAACTACATGAGTAATGGGTGCATTCCTTGTTGTCCATCCTGAATTCTGTGCCATTTTATCAAGTAAGATTTGACTTTCTCTCCACGTTTTGCTCAAGAATGCTCCACCAGCCGAAGCATCAACATTTTCTTTAACAGTATCAGCCAAACCCATATAAAAACGCTGCCCCAACATCTGCTTTGGAATACCATGATGTGGACAGATAACCAACATCCCCTTAAATCGTTCCTATGTCTCTTGCAATGTTTCAACTGGTTTCTGTCTAAAGCTCAAGATTTCATCGATTTGTTGGGCAGTCTTGTTAGGTGGATGAAACTTGTTCACGAATTGCTTAACTAAGTCCTCCCATGTGGTAATGGAATTTATGGGGAGAGAGATTAGCCAAGTCTGTGCAGCTCCAGTCACTAAGAATGGAAACAACAATAGTTTTATTGCCTCCTGGGTGACGTTTGGCTGCCTCTGTGTTTTGCAAATTGAGAGGAAGTTTTTCAAATGCTTCTGGGGGTCTTTGATGTATGACCCTGAGAATAGTACCTTGTTTTGCAATAAGTGCAACATATTATTTGTTATCTGGAAGGACTCGGCTTGTACCTGAGGGACTAGTATTGCAGTGGCCAAATTCTCAGTTGTGGGTTGTGCCCAGTCATATAAAGGAGCCTCTGCCCCTATTTGAGCGACTGGGTCTACCACATCATCCCCATTATTGTTCCTGTTGTTTGGATCTTCCATGTCGGGTTTAATTTGTTCAATCGGTGGTTGTTGTTTGCTTTTTTGGTTAGTCCAGTTTAGGGCCTTGAAAACTTTCTCGGGGTCTGATAAGGCTTCGACTACTTCACCAGTTCTCGATGAGTTTCTAGGCATGCACCTGCAACATGTTAGCAAACGTTAAACTTTCAATGTATAAACAAAAATTTGAAGAAAATTGACTATATTTCAGAATTTTGTATTTCTTCCAACTCAATTGATAACACCGTTAATTCCCCGGCAACGGCGCCAAAATTTGATCACGCTCAACTATGTCTAATAAAAGACTAAGCGGGCGTTGCAAATATAATCCGGGGTATTATGCCCAGAGTCGATCCCACATGGAATTAACATATCAATCAAGTCTTTAGAATACGCAACTTTACTCAATCAATTCTCTCAAGACTTTTTGAATATAAATTGGTGATGTTTTACTAGTTCTACTGACAATAATAATAACTAACGATTACTAACAATGTGTTGTAAACAATTATGATAAAGGTCTACGGCTATGGTTTCCCCCGTTGGTGAACTTACTTCTCAGATATTTCATATAACTTGATTAGTTATATCTATCAATCATGAACACTCTATCTACCATAAATCTCTCTCAAGTAATTATGATAATTTACTAGACACACTCTCTCAAGTTACGCTAGCTAGATTGCATTATAGTTCACTTTAGATTGCACCCGGAGTATCATTATTTCTACTCCAACTTCTAAACCCTCGGTTATGACATTCGTCTATACTCTGGGAGTGGTGTTGTTCAAACAATTACCTAAATATTCACTCTCTCTCAAGTAGATACATACTAACTAGGCACAGCTAATTAATGGCCATTCAATTAACTACAACAAGAACGTAGTTGAACAACTAGAGATGAACAATCAACCAAACTATATTAATACCACCATAAGTTTATCCCCCAACGGGTTCCACCAAAACCCTAGATTAAGAAAATTAGCTACTCATATTCATAAGAATCAATTCTAAAATAACTTGCATAATTGAACTACAAAATAATAAATAAAAGCTATAAAAATCAATGTTTGCTTCACTGAGTAGCAATCCAGAGGTTTTTCTTCACTTCAATGGCTTCTCCCCCTCAAAGTTATGTTTTTGGATCTATTTCTATGTTTGGGACAAACCCTAAACGTGTCAGAGACTTCTATTCAAATCGAGAAACACTTAAAATCTTCAAAACTCGGATTGGACCAGACCAGGGACCTGACTTTATGGCCTAAACGCCTGGATAAAGCCAGACCAGGCCTGGCCTTAAGGCTCAAACGCCTGGATAACGCCAGGCCAGGCCTGGACTTAAGGCTCAAACGCCTGGATAACGCCAGGTCAGGCCTGGCCTTAAGGCTCAAACGCCTGGATAAATTCAGCCCAGGCCTGGCCTTAAGGCTCAAACGCCCGGCTATAGCCCGGTGCACTCCTCTTCAACTCTTGAGTGTATTTTCGATTTTTATGCATTCATTTAGCTCGGCTTCCATCTCCAATTCACCTACACATGAAATAGACTGCATTATGCACATACAAAGTGTATTTTTATCATTAACGCACATAAAATGTAAGGCATATAACGTGTTAAACCATGAATTCTAGCCACACATCAGTAGCCCACTTTGTTCTTGGTATTGTTGTTGTCTGTGACATGGTCTTGTACTATAGTTGGGAACTAATATAGCAGAAACATGACAAACTCATAACAAATGTTTATTTTCTCTTTACACCTCCACCACATGTGTTAATTATGTTCCTCTGTTAGTGAATTCATCGAGCTAGTTTCCCAACACTTGTTAGATAACTGTGAGAGAACGTGTCCTCCTATGTGTCACTGTAACACTTACTTCCTCAGTAGGGCCCTTGATAGGCTCTCCGTCAAGACTAAATTTACCTTTGGGGGATATCATAGCACAATTCCTACTTCTTATGTTTTCCTGTCTTTCATTAGCATCTGGGTACACCTCGAGTTAAGGTCTATGGAGAACTCATTAAGAACATCTGCAAACCTTTCAAGATTATTCTATATTATCTCATTGGGTTCTGTTGCCTTTGACCTCTCGGCTTTTAGAATCAATTATTTCGTCGTTGTCAATGAGGAGAGTTTTGTTATCCTTGGCATTCCACCTCCCTGGTTGGATAGGATTTTTAGTTGTATTTCTCCCCGGAGCATCATGTTAACCACTAGAACCCCTCTAACTAATACATGATTTCATCCCCATATTAAGATGTCCTAACTATATGGTTTCACTCGTAGAAGGTTGAGATTAGATGCTTCCAGGTTTCTGCACATACCATAAGAATTCTAATTCAGAAGACAAGTTGTCATATCTTTAGTTACCTCATATCAAGTCAATCATCGGGAAGGGTTAAGCTATTTGAATGATGATAAACTCATAGGTGTTTGACTTCCTTTTCACCCTCATGCGCATGTCGCATAGATTCCTTGTGTCAGTTAATGTTAGGATTGTAATTCAACTTCATGTGATTCTTTTGAAGTATCTATCACAACCATGTTGCGAGAATCTTACCATTTTGATCTAAACTTATTCCTCTTACACTTAAGGAGACAACCGGTTTGACGTACTTGACCGCTCCTCCGTAGAGCTTACTATCGCCGGGCAAGACAGCTGTGGAGAGGATCAATTAATACTATCCCATGCATAACTCGTAGCCTCCTAAGGATAACTAATGCTAGCATCTTCATCCTCCCGATCATGCTTCCCGTGTGTCTCATGTCTAAGAAGACCCACTTTTTTTAGATATCAGGATCACATACATGGTTCCCACCTTACCAATGCGTGCTAGTTACCTCTATGCTTCATTTGTCTGATAATTAATGTCGTCACAACGGTTAACGACGTCAACATTGTTAGTAATAATCTTCGTGTATCTTAGCATATAACCTCATGAAAGACTTTGCTGAGAACATTAATGGATTCCTGAATAATTCCAGCCCAATCTTGAACTTCGTTGTTCCTCATTGTATTAGATCTATTTGGTATTGAAGGTTCAAACGTGTCAAAGAGGAAGCATCACCCTGTCAATCACACATATTCCATAGGTAATTTTATGGTCGATATATGATAGCATATCCTAGAGAAATCGTTAAAGGTCACCACAGGTTTAGTTTGGGTGTTCGCGTAGAGATTTAGAATTTAGGAGGGTGAACAAGTTATTCTCAATATTTTTCCCCTAGAGATGTTATGTAAATTGATAATGGATGGGTACATAAGCACATTTCCCACTAGGTTGCACTAGGAGAATGATGTTTCCCCATAGCTTTTCCTCTTATATTTTGTGTTTTCATATGTCTACGTCTAAGAAGGTAGTTGGAGATCCTTTGTGTGTCATTTCGGTGGAAGTTATTGAAGGTAAAGTTAATGGATAGTTAGCTTATATGAGGTATGTAGATGTCATCTTTGTTAGATAAGTTCAGGGGTTGGGATTGTTTCCGTGAATGTGTTATGGCGGAGCTTGTAAGCCGAGGAAGCCATATGGGAAGCGGAGAATAAAATGAAAAAGGAATACCCCCATTTGTTTGGATAAGTCAGGTAGTCGTTTATGAAGTTGATTACCTCTAAATAATTGCATTACATGTCATATTGTGTAGAGCCACCCCACTCCCCTAATCCCCCGTTGTCTTATGAATCCTTAATTTGTACTACATTTGTCTGTTGTTGTGTTAACTGAATTATGTGGAATTTGTTGAAGTAGCTGAATTATGTGGAATTCGTTGAAGTAACTGAATTATGTGGAAATTGTTGAAGTAACTGAATTATGTGGAATTCGTTGACGTAAATGAATTATGTGGAATTTGTTGAAGTAAATGAATTATGTGGAATTCGTTGAAATGTGTTTTGGGGGATCTCTGACAGGTGGATAGGCCTATTTACAAAGGAAACTCCAGCAAAATTTAAAAAAAAAAATTGGGAGTTGGTTAAATTTGAGGGTTGGCATATAGTATATTCAAACTTAGTGAATCCTTGATACTCATTCGGGGGGACGAATGATCCTAAGCGGGGGAGAATGTAGGGCCCCGGAAAGAAAAACAAAAACTTCACTATGTAATTTAAGGTTTTGTGGTGTCAAGGTAGGTAATGCATTGTACTTCCGGAGTTTTGGGATTGAACGATGCGCTGAGGAGTTGAAAATTTTTCGTCGCAGCTAGACCAGGCTTGAGGTAGATAAAGCCTGGATAAAGCTAGGCCAGACCAGGCTTTAGGTAGATAAAGCCCGGGTAAATCCAGGCCAGACCAGACTTTAGGTAGATAAAGCCTGGATAAATCCAGGTCCAAAATGTTGGACTATTCATTTTTCTATCTTTATAACCCGACCCCAGACCCATATAAAACCCATTTCCCCTCATTTTTAACGACCATATGATAATATAGAGAGAAGCAAGAGTGAGTTCTAGAGAGAGAAAGTCCCCAACTTCATCAAATTGATCCTCCTACATCACTCAAGCTTGGAACTAATCAAGTAGGACACAAATTTCTTCACCATAAGAGGTAAGCTTCCACCCCATTACCCTTAATGCTCAGATTCTAGTTGAAATGAAACACACATAGATTAGTTCTTGGAGATGGGGTTAAGAGTCTTGCATGCATGTATCAAATCTGCCATAATCTAGTAAAAGAGAGTAGATTAGAGTAATTCTTCACTGAAAAGGGATCATGCAATCTAAAGGAACACCTAGTTTTTGATTGAAAGCTCAAATGAGTTCAAGACATGTTCATGATTCCTAATTCTAAGTTTAAATGTTCCACATTGTGAATTAGATTGAAGTTTCAAGAAGGTCCGGTGATTTGAGATAGAAATTAAGGAAAAATCCCGATTCGAGGTATGTATGGCTAACTTTAACCTTTGTAGAATCCTCTTGTTGGGTCCGAGCATACTACACATGTACCTTGTTTGAAAATATGTGAATTGATTGTTCAAATGTATTGAGACGTAAGATTCTATTCTCTGATTGTTCTAGTCGATTGTCATACTACCATGTTATATGAGGTTGTGAAAAGTGTTTTGATGCGCCTGTCTTATTATGTGGAAAGCTCGTAAATGCTCGAGGGTATCGATATGAAATTATGTATTAATGAATGAAAAATTGTTGATGTGCCCAAGTGTGGGAATGTATGTAATGGCTAAAAGCCTTGCGAGGAAAGTAATGAAAAAAGGTATTGTGAAATGATGTAAATGAGTTGAACGATTATGGCAACACCGTGTACATGAATTACTGCTTGGTGAGTACTATGGGCCATGGGCCCAAATAAATGAATTGTTTATATGAACTTGTGTTACTTGAAATGATGATTCTTGTGATGTAATAGTTTGTAGTTGTTGTTATGAATTTAAATTGTCAGGCGGGTCGGGTTGCGCGTCGCAACACGAAGTAATAAGGATGATGGGTTGTGCTGATAAGGGTGGCCGAGGTAATAAAGGTGTATGGGGTAATAAGGATGGAATGTGATCATTATCACTATTGAAATGAAAATCTATGGAACTCTTGAATATGGTGATGTTGAAAGGGGAAAAGGAGATATTGTGAAACTTGTTGATTGTAGTTGTTTCTTTCCATGTGCATTGATTTGATGGTTCTATTACTGCCTCTTGGTTGTGTATTGTTTGATTTGTTCTGTGTTAATTGTCTGAGTATGTGCAAATTGGGTGTTCTAAATATGTTGAGGCATGATGCCCTACTATCTAACTGTCTAGCTGAAATTCATGTATTTGCTATTCAGAATTGTGGAAAGGTGATTTACTTGTGAATGTTTTGCCATGTGTAAGGTTGGTTAAGTACCCTAATGTGCCGGTATGAAAGATTGGTTGCAAAATCAAGTATGTGAATATGATTAAGTGCTAACTGCTGTGAAATGATATGATAAACAGGAATTGTGGTTGATTCAATCATACTACACTGATTGTGGAAATGTCTTATTTTGACTCGTGTTTTGGGCAATGATCTGCTGTGACTTGATATCGTATGGGTGATTGTTTGTACTGAGATTTTGTCCTTACGATGAAATTATCTGTGAATATGGTGTTGTTGGAAAGGAAAAAGGGGAATATGTGGAACTTGTGATTTTGATTGTTTCTGTTTCTGTGCAATGTTTGTTGATTCTATTACCGTCTCTGATCTGTGCATTGCTGATCTTATTTAGAGTCAAGTTTGTTCATACATAACAGTACAATTCAAATGTACTGACGTCCCTTTTGCTGAGGGCGCTATATTCTTATGATGATTGTAGGTGGTTCCATAGTAGGTAATTCAACCCACCGACCATAGTGCCTCATCTCCATTCCGTCAACTGCATTGGTGAGCCCCACTTCCTCTCGGGGACATGTGTGGTTCATGCCACCTCCTTTTGAGTTTATTGTGTACTATAAGGTATAGCCGGGGCCTTGTTGCTGGCAGGTAAGCTTATGTTTCTAGTATTCGTAGGCTCCATATACACAATGTGGGTAGTGTACCTATGAATTTTGGATAAGTAATGGTACGGTTCGGAATCGTGGTCCACGTTGTAAATGTTGTATATATTTTGTACGTATTTGGTATCATATGTTTGAAATGATAAAAATTAGAAATGAATTCAAGTCGTAAGTTTATGCTTAAGTTATAAATGGCTATTTCACGTGAATTATGTATATTGAAATCACGGGGTAACGCGTGGGATAGGAAAGGCAAATCAGGTTCGCTTGACTGAGTTCAATCGGTTAGGCGTCGGTCTCGTCCCTCGATTATGGGGCGTGACACAGAGTTCATAGTCTTCTCCAATTAGGTGTTCCTTCATCCTATTTTCCACCATGATTAGTACTGGCCATTGAATAATGGTGGCCTTGCAGTTGATTGACCTTCCCAATTTCCAGGTGGTGCACTCATCTTGATCTTTTCCAAGGTGTTAGTCTTTCAAGGATAACCTGCTCTGATACCAATTGATGTTTTAGACTTCAATACCACACAAGAAGATAGGTTACTTTGTGTGGTACCCAATTTTCGAGTGTTGTCTCAGTAGAAGAACCTGGTTCTTCTTGGTGTTCCAACTGCTACTGTTGCGGAATAAAAAGAAGCAGTAAAGTAAAAACACAGAGATTTTTACGTGGAAAACACCTGGCTCAAAAGGTGAAAAAAACCACGACCTATTCCTCAGTAGGATTTGCTCAAACTCTTCACTAAAACTCTTAGCCAAACGGACTTACAAAATAAACTCTTTTGTAATACTAAGGATTAACTCTAACCCTTTGTAGTAACTAGCCCCGAGTTAATTTCTACACACCTCAAGTTAACTCTAGCTTGATCAATAGTACCAATTACAATTTTTCTATGAAAGCTGAAAAGAAACAATATTAAAACTCCTACTACAATCAACTAGACTCAATAATCAATCTGATGAAACTGGTTCTTCTAGTTGAACTGTAGCCTTAGAATCGCACAGTAATTCTGCTTGCAAAATATCTGGTAATTTTGCTTTCAGATCTTGATTCACTTCTGCACTTGTGCGTTCACTATTCAAGCAAGAATATTTCAATTATTTATAAAGTCAGTTGAGTTCTGGTCCGACTCTACCTGGGAGAACAAGTTCTTATCAAACTCAACTTCCTTCCTTCGTTTCTGTCCTTGCTGAATTCGACTTCTATTCTTTCATCAATTTGCAACCTTTTCGTATTAGAATATACTCTTCTTGTTCATTGATACTTCATATTCAAAATATCTCCTAAGCATATACGGTTCATGTGCTAGCTCGTCAGTTCACAATGTGTGCTCTGATGGACCTAGTTCAACTGGTCAGCCTTTTGTAAATCTTCAAAACTATGTAGTGACATGGGTCAATAGTCGGGAGTTCTCCCTGCACAATTACTTTTGAGACTATGAGGTGGTACCTCGGGATTTCTCCCTGTATATTTACTTTAGGACTACGAGACGGTATCTCGAGAGATCCCCTGTTGTTTACCCCTGAGTGTTGTACTGTTATTTTGTTGTGTTTTCTTTTGTTAAATTCTAGTCTCTTATTATACTATATATTCTCCTGCCTTATTTATTATTTACCAGTGGGCCTGGTCTGTCCTCGTCACTACTCGACCGAGGTTAGGCTTGGCACTTACTGGGTACCATTGTGGTGTACTCATGTTACTCCTCTGTACATGTTTTGTGTGTAGATCTAGGTGTTCATCATCAGCCACATTATCAGTGAGCCGAGACAGTTTCGGAGACTTCAAGGTATATCTGTCGCGTCCGCAGACCTAGGAGTCCCCCTCTAGTCTTCCCTATGTCAAACACTTTCTGTATTCCTTTTATTAGACTCTGGTGTATAGAGATGCTATTTTCTTTCTGTAGCTTGTGACTTACGATGTTCCGGGTTTTGGAAAAGTGTGTATTTCTGGCGTATTAGTTATTGTACATGCCGAGCAGCATTGTTACCAGTTATTCAACTATCTATTGCAGTTAGATATTAGATTTTACTTCTATTATTATTATTTTCGCAATTTGTTAGGCTTACCTAGTCGTAGAGACTAGGTGCCATCACGACGTATTTCAGAGGGATGTTTGGGTCATGACAATATATTCAAAGTTTATTTTTGACCTATTTATATAACATAATTTTCCACCCAAAAGAATTCAATCAAATCCTTTTATAACATGTAGGTCTGCCCCTAAATGAGATTAATTTGACTACCAAAGAGTATAAAACAACAAGTTAAATAAAGTTTAAAAGACGTAGATACGATTAGAACATTAAATGTTCATTAAAACATAAACTTATATGTGTGAGCATATAATTTTTACCCCACCAAAAATATTCCTACAAAACTAATAAATAGATTATTCCTATTTATTTTTAGATTTTTTATAGAAGTTTTAGTAATTATTTGAAATTTATTTGCACTTAGTTGCATTTTTCATTTTTTGAAGTCATGGAAAATAACAAAAAATATTTAAACCCTCATCATATAGAATTATTAGGTTATTATTTGAATCTAACACCTAATTACATAATTTAATTATATTATTAAAAGAAAATCACAAAAATTGTTTGTTTTTGACATTTTTAGTTTTAGTGTTAAAATTAGTAATTTTTCTTTTAATAATTTAAGATCTACTAATTATGTAAATAATACAAATAGATAGTTAATTTAATTTTACAATATAAGATAATTTAGTGCTTAATTTAGGATTTAATTAAAATAATTAGATTTTAAAATTTAATTAAACAAAAATGGGTTTAGATACACCTTGATCGGACTGGGCCAGTTCTTAAACCAGCCCAATCCCAAAAACTCAATCCAAAAACACCCAAGCCCAATACTCCAATCTGATCCAGCCCCTCATTAAAACTAAACGGCACCGTTTTGGTGCCAATTAATCCTAGTCATTGATCTTCAATAGTTCCAACGGCTCGAAACTCACCCGTAATCCTAGTCATTGATCTTTTGTTTAAGCTTCATGTATTCATGTTAGAAATATGTTATCCAGAAGATCTGTACGCTTGTATGTAATAGAAGAAATAAAAAATAGTATCTTCTTTTAAGGAACTTGTTAAAGTAGTAATAGGTAGATTTGGTTATCATTAAAGAATTAATCTCATTATTTAGTTAATAAGTTAGTCCTTTCTAAATCTTTCTTGTATAATGAATTAGTTTGATATCTTAATAGATTTACTATTTTTGTTTAAAGCAATTAAACATAGCAATTCCAATTCGATAGTTTTTGGATCATGAAAAACTAGGTTTTTACGAGCAAACTGGACAGTAGGCCATAGTGCATTTTCAGGCCCAAACCAATTGGGTCGATGGAAGTGCACTCTAAGTTTTCTACTAATAAATTAAGTAGATAGTTTGATTAAAAGCATTTACACTTTAAAGTTTAAAATACACAATGAATTTTAAAACTTATCAATGTAACATAGTGTTAACATAAGAAACAAAAGATATAGGAAATCAACAGAAAATTAATCAAATTGAACCGGATTTTTGATTCACCTTACTCACGTTGCATTCTTGTAAAGACCCGTAAATTTTCTATGTCTAAAATAGTGCCCGAATAGGTCCCTGTGCTATTATAACTGTAGAAATTCTTAAAACTGTCCTATTTTGAGTAAAAAGTATCCCAGAACTTGAAAGATTAAATTTTCCAGGAATTGCGCGTTATGCGACGCACTATGAGATCACATAACAGGTATGCGGACCGCATAGTGGTCGCATACTTGGATAGTAGCCTGTCCGAATTAAGGACAACTATGCGGCCCGGAATGCGATCGCATTTTGGGTATGCGGACCGCAAAATTGTCGCATTCTTGCCCTATGGTTTTTGCGAGGGAGGTTGTGTGACGCACTATGCGATCGCATAACAGGTATGCAGACCGCATAGTGGTCGCATACCTGGGCACTGTGGTTCCCATTTTGGCCCATTTGAAGTCCAAATATACGATAGGAATGCGGACCGCATAGCAGGGATGCGATCGCATTCCTGACTGCATTTCTGTGTCGGGGCTCCTATTTTCTAAATTTAAGACCCGACACCCTATTTTATAGAACACCCCTTCCCTTCATTTCTTATGATTTTCTGACCAAAAATAGAGAGAGAAAAAGAGAGTTCTTGAGAGAGCAGGTTTCAACATCATCCAATTTGATTTTCCAAAATCACTAAAGCCCGGAAATTATCGAGTTATTGTCATCTTCTTCACTCAAAGAGGTAAGTATTCACCCTATTTCCCCAATTTCCCAGATTTTGGGTAAGAATAAAACACACATAGGTTGGTTCTTGAAAATAAAAAGTGAACTCTTGCATGCATGTGAGTTAAACCCCGTAATCTAGTAAAGGGAAAAACAAGTTTGGATAATTATTCTAAAAAGGGGGTTAGTAGTCTAAGGGGTCACATAGTGTTTGATAAATTGCTCAATTGGGTACATGATTCCTAATACTAAGTAAAATATGTCACATTGTGGAATAGATTGACGGTGCTTAGACGGTCTGGTGAATTGTGAGAGAAATTAAGAAGGGGACGACTCGAGGTATGTATGGCTAACTTTACTCTTCGTAGAGTCACCTTGTTGGTTTCCAAACATTTGGTATGACCTTCTTGCTGAGTATATGTGAATTGATTGTCCTGTTGTGTTGAGGTGTGAGATTTCATTCTCTGATTTTCTTAGTCGACTATCGTGATAATTGAAATTGTGAAAGGTGATTTCTATGTGATTACTCTATCATGTCCAAGGTTCATTAAATTCTTGAGTATGTTGGTATGAAAGAATGGTAACGAACTCAAATGTGTAAATGTATCTAAGTGATAAGGGCTGTGTAACATGTGATGAAAGGGAGTTGTGAATTGATATAATGGAACTAAATGACCATGGAAATATCGTATATGACTCATTGTTGGAAAGGTTTATTGTGTCTTAACTTTACATGGATTTTTGGTTGTAATGAATTTATATTCTTGTTGATGAACATCTTTGTGGTTGAATTAATGGATGATAAAGACTATTATGAACACATGATTGGTTGGGTGTTATGAAATTGTACTCTTGATGACGTGAACCCTGTGATTGAATTGTGGGCTCTTATTGTTTGCCATGAGATTTGATGGTCCATTGGGATTGGATTGTGCGCCACAACATGAAGTAATAAGGGTAAGAGGTAACGAGGGTGGAGTGTAAAATGTAAGGTGGGATCGGGTTGCACGCCACAACAAAAATGTAAGGTGGGATCGGGTTGCACGCCGCAACAGAAGTAATAAGGGTGTGATGTGATTGTGAGGTGGTATCGGGTTGCACACCACAACAGAAATGTAAGGTAGGATCGAGTTTCACGCCGCAACAGAAGTAATAAGGGTGTAATGTGAATTTGAGGTGGGATCGGGTTGCGCATCGCAACAGGGGAAACGATTAAAATAAGAAACTATGGAAACCTCATTTGTGATTCTCTGTATCTCTATGCAATACTTATTTAGGTTTCTTTAACTGCCTCATAAATGTGTGGTTTTTGATTTTACATTGAGTAAAGTTTGTTTATACATACTAGTACTATTCAATAGTACTAACGTCCCTTTTGCCGGGGGCGCTACATCTTTTATATGGATGTAGGTGGGTCCATAGCAGGTAGCTTAGCTCGCCGTTAGTGGTGCCTCCTCCTCATCTTTCAGCAAGTACTAGTGAGCCCCACTCCAACCTGGGGTCGTGTGTAATTCATGCCATCTCTTTTGAGTCTGTTATGTATTGTAAGGTATAGTTGGGGCCTTATTGTCGGCAGGTATTGTATAAACTCCTAGTATTCGTAGAGGCTCCGTAGACATGATGTGGGTGTATATATGTGTTTTGGGTAGTAACTGTACGTATTCGGAATCGTGGTTCGTATTGTAAAGTTATGTATGTATTTTGTATGTTTTTTTGGGAATCAACTGTTGAAATGCTAAAAGATAAATGTAATTAAGTTTGTAAATCCACACTTAAATCCTAAGTTGATATTTCATATGGAATATGGTGCACTATATATGCATTGGGTAGGAAAGGCAATCCAGGTCCACTTGACCGGGTTCACCTGGTTAGGCGTCGGTCTCGTCCCTCGATTTTGGGGCGTGAAAACTTGGTATCAGAGCCTAAGGTTTTTAAAAGTGTCCTAGGAATCAGAACCGTGTCTAGTGGAGCCCTTCTTATCGGTGTGTTGTCGACCACATCTATAATTAGGGGCTACATGGGCATTTAGGAAAGTACCCATTTATTGCCATTCTATATCGTGCGATGTGGTGAAAGGCGAGGTTATCTATCTCTACCTCGTGCATTGTTCCAATTTTCAGTAAATGGCACCCAAGAAGAGAGCTCGACTCGGCCTAGAGGCCAATGCCATCCAAAGAGTGGCCGTGAATTATTTATCTGATGGTGCGCGTGAGAATGATTCCCTGACCCTGAATCTGCCTGACTCTTCCATCCCAGGCCAGGATATTCCTACTCCTGCTCCAGCGGAGGGTGCTACAGTCCCTCCTGCTGATGTTCCTGATTCTTCTTCAGTCCCAGCTTCTGGTCCCGGTATTTCTGTTGGGGACCTTAGGGGAGCTATTCAGATGTTGACTTAGCTAGTGGCCTCCCAGGCCCAAAGATCACATGCTGCCCCTGCATCCTCTAGCGAGAAGGGGATTCTTCGAGTTCCAGGGTCAACCAGTTTCTGCGGTTAGCTCCTCTAGAGTTCACAGGCATCGACCCAGATGTTGACCCTCAGGAGTTCATTGACAAGATGTGCAAGACCCTCCGAGTTATGAGGGCTACTGAGACAGAGGGGGTTGAGTTGGCTTCCTATCGTCTATAGGGAGCGGCATATTCGCGGTTTGAGATGTGGGAGGGGTCCCGTGGGGAGGGGAGCCCTCCGGCAAAGTGGGATGAGTTTGTTAATGCCTTCATGGATCATTTCTTGCCTTCCGAGACTACGGCAGCCCGTGCTGTGGAGTTCGAGGTCCTTAAGCAGGGCAACATGAGTGTGTGGGAGTATCATATGGAGTTTGTACGCTTATCCAAATATGGTGTTCAAATGGTGTCTACTATGGAGGCTAGAGTTCGTCGGTTTGTTCAGGGCCTTGGTCCCTTGGTTATTAATGAAGCTGCTATAGCTGTCTTGCATTCGGATATGAATTATGGGAAAATAGTGGGATTCGCCCAGACTACAGAGGCTCAGAAATTGAAGATAAGGATGGAGAGAGAGAGATCAGTACTAGGGCCTGGTCAGCGGGCAACCCTGGGAGCTCAGTCGGAGGTGTGAGATCAACCCTTGGGAGAGGATCATCAGGGCCATCTCAGTCATATGCTCAGTCCTCAGCCAGTGCGGCGCCATTTGGGCACAGTTATCAGCAGGGAGGTCATTTTGGACCCGGTTCAGATAGCAGGAGGTTCCATCAGTCAGGTCGTTCAGGTGGGAGGTTTCTACGGCAGCGGAGGGTCCCATGCCCTAAGTGTGGGAGATTTCATACTGAGCCTTGTTACTTGGATATTCCCGTATGCTACAGATGCGGAGTGAGGGGCCATGTTCAGCGAGATTGTCGTGCGCCCAGTCAGGGAACAGGTAGGGGTGCTACTTAGCCCTCCAGTTCATCAGCTGCTACGTCCTCAGCATGCCCTCCAGCACCAGTAGGGCGCGGAGCAGCTAGGGGTAGAGCGCGGGGTCAAGGGGGACCCAGTCGATTTTATGCTTTGAGTGGTCGCCAGAGCGTCGAGGCTTCTTCAGATGTTGTCACAGGTATTCTGACTGTTCAGTCACATGATGTTTATGCTCTTATTGATCCCGGGTCTTCTTTGTCATATGTTACTCCATTTATTACTTCAAGTTTTGGGATAGAACCCGAACAGCTTCACGAGCCGTTCACTGTGTCGACTCCGGTTGGTGATTCAATTATGGTTGTACGAGTCTATAGGAATTGTGTTGTCGCGGTGCGTGGCCGGGATACCACGACCGATCTTATTGAGTTAAAATGGTAGATTTTGATGTAATTATAGGGATGGATTGGCTCTATTCGTGCTTTGCTAAACTCGACTGCTGAACCAGAATTATGAGTCTCGAGTTTCCTAATGAATCAGTTATCGAATGGGAGGGGAATAATGTTGTGCCAAGAGGTAGATTTATTTCCTACCTTAAATCCTCTAAGATGATCAGAAAGGGGTGCATCTACCATTTGGTCCGGGTTGCAGACACCACTTCAGAGATGCCTGCTCCCGAATCTGTGCCTGTTGTGAATGAATTTCTTGAAGTATTTCCGGACAAGCTTCTTAGGATTCCACAAGATAGAGAGATCGATTTCGGGATTGATATATTGCCAGATACGCAGTGTCACGGCCCAAATTTCCCTCCGTTAGGTATCGTGATGGCACCTAGTCTTAAGGACAAGGTAAGCCTAATATTCAGGAATAACAACAATAATAAATATAATCTAATACCTTTCTGAAATAAATAATTCTTTACACATTTTATATTCCCAAAACCCGGAAGTACAATTCATAAGTTTTTAAGAATTTACATTAAACTCCTAAAAATACCACTGTTCAGAAATAAGTGCAACAATGCAAACAAAAGATAAGATGGTGACTCCGAAATCGCGAACGCTGAAACGGTTTTACCTTGAGTCCTCACAACAGCAACTGCGCTACTATCAATCACTCGGCCGGCTATGTGAAAACGTGGAATCTGCACAAAAATATGCAGAAGAGTAGTATGAGCACACCACAGCGGTGCCCAGTAAGTATCAAGACTAACCTCGGTGAAGTAGTGACGAGGACTAGTCAAGACACCCACTGGTCTAATAAAAACTGAACAAGTATAAATATAGAAATCAGGGAAATAATGATATACATAAAGGCTATGCAATATAGCTAACAAGACAGTGAATTCGATAAAGAAGGAAAGCAATAAGTATCAACGCAAACCACGAAGTAACACAAAGACTGAATAAAACACTGACAATCCCGGCATGTAAATATACAACACGTGCATGTAATGACTCAACAACTTCAACCACTTCTACATCAAATTCATAGTCATCTCCACGAGGTTCTGAACCTCGGACAAATCACCATTTACGGGTCCCAATATCCAAACCCTAACACTTGGCGTCTTGCGCCTTCATTCGAGTACTAACTGCATGGACGACTCACGTGCCAATTGGGTCATTCCCACCCATACAGCAAGCACAACAGGAGTATCTATACTTGAAAACAACAAGGAGTCCTGACTCCATTAGTAGTCCTTAACTACCTGTATGCTTGTGCAGGTGTTCTAACATGATTTCAACAACCAATAGACATAAGGAAAACAAAATAGGCAACACGTTCATTTTCATCTCATAAATTTCCACACGAATGAACTCACAGGTTAAGTGTTCCAGTACACAATATCAACAACAAGGAATTCCCCCAGGCCAACACAACTATCACAAAAAATCCCTGCCATAGCCCACCTTGTCACGCCACGTGTGAAATATTAAAAGTGTATGCCCGCTTTGTTTCGCCACACGTGCATAAACATGTTCCCACCTTGTCACACCACATGCGCAACACTCAATCTCGTATCCCGCTGCATGTGCAATATCAATAGTAAACACCGCACGGCAGAAACCTCGTGCAAATCCCCATATCAACAACCGCACGATAGAAACCTCGTGCATCACCAAAACAAGTACAACAACAAAAGTGGCAACAATTCAAGATACAATTAATACATAAACTCAAGAGCCTTCGACCGCAAGATAGGGAAAACTTGTTCACGAGAACTAAACATAATAAGAAGATCTAGGCATATTACGAATCACTCAACAAGGAAGGGAAATAACATGTAACAGCCGCACCTAATTACACAGGTGAACACAAGAAATCAACACAAATCCGATAACTCCATATACGGCAAGTCACGAAGGTAAAGAATATCTAAACTTCCTTTAAGGTTGAGCAGTTACGAGAATATTCAACAATTTTTACTTAAGACGAGCAGCAGAGAATAATCATAACTTCATTTAAGACCAAAACAATTATAGGTTGAGATGAAGATAATTGCAAAATTTGAGATACGCAGTTAAGAAGATATAGCATGGCAGTAAAGGAAATAAAACCTTCAGATAAGTCAATTAGGAGTCAAGTAGGAAATATGAGTCAATCCAAAAGAAAGAACTTCCACATTTAAGGAAATAAAGATGACACTAGAAATTAGGAAATTCAACCATGCTAAGGACACTTCAAACTCGGCGAATATAAGGATCTAAGATTCCTAAAGGGTCAACTTTACACAAATAAGTCCGAGCATGCGCTCGTCACCTCGTGTACACGGACTACAATTAGCATAGAAGACTCAAATCCTAAGGGGTAATTCCCCCACACAAGGTTAGGCAAGATACTTACTTCAACCGCTCAAAACAAACTTGAAATCACGTTCTTGCCACGGGTATCCGACTCCCAATGGCCCAAATCCACTCAAATCAATAGCATTTTATAAATAATACTACAAGCACCTAGTTTAACAAATAAATTCGAAGCTAAAACATGAAATTAGGAAAATTGCCCAAAAAGTTCCCGGGCCCACACTCAGATTCGGGTAATAATTATATTTTCCAGACACCTATTCACTCACAAGTCTAAACATATAAAAATCTCTCAAATCAGAGGTCAAAAACCAAATCAAAACTCAATAATTCGGTCTATGAAGTGTATCCCATTTTCTACCCACAATTTTCGAAATTAAAGGTTGGATTTAAGATTGGAAACATGGAAATTGGTCTATAATGGATAGAAATCACTTACCCAAATTACCCAGGTGCAAAAGCCTACAAAAATCGCCTCTCCCGAGATCCTCAATTCAAAAATGGTGAAAATAACATAAACCCTCGGTTCTGCCCCTTTTCTGCCCAGCAAATTCTGCACCTGCGCCCCTGGGACCGCACCTGCGGAACTATCATCGCAGGTGCGAAAACCCACTAAAAAGTTTGGGGTTGCACCTGCGGTCAAATGGCTGCACCTGCGGAAAACTAACCGCACCTGCGAGGATTGGAGGTTTGGGCTAAGTTCCGAACCTGCAAGCTCCTCATCGCACCTGCGTATCCGCACCTGCGGAAGGTCCATCACATGTGCGAGACACCAGATCCAGCAATGGTTCAGCTATCTCCCAAGTGCTATTAACACCCGATGAGCATCCTAAACGTACCCGAGGCCCCTGGGACGCATTCCAACCACACACAC
The DNA here is from genome assembly GCA_005239505.1 of Nicotiana paniculata. NCBI lineage: Eukaryota > Viridiplantae > Streptophyta > Magnoliopsida > Solanales > Solanaceae > Nicotiana > Nicotiana paniculata. The sequence goes on from MDKI01196431.1 coordinate 21,842, forward strand.
AAGTCATATAACCTAACACGGTCTCGCTCGACGTTTCAAACCACATAGAACAACACTAATATGATGAATTAAACTAAAAATCCATGAAAAATACTTCAAACTTCTATAAACATTAAGTTTTGCATTTAAGGTCCGAATCACGTCAAACTAAGTCCATTTCTCACCAAATTTCACAGATAACACATATAAATCATATCGAACCTGTATCGGGCTTCAGAATCGTAATGCAGGCCCGATATCACAGGTTTCACCTCAAATTTTATTTTCAAAAACCTTTATATTTTTCAGAAAATAATTTTCTTTAAAAAATTATTTCTCGAACCTGGGACCTCGGAATTTGATTCCGGGCATACACCCAAGTCCCATATTTTCCTACGGACCCTTCGGGACCGTCAAATTATGGGTCCAGGTCCGTTTACCAAAAACGTTGACTGAAGTCAACTTTATTCAAATTTTTATTTTTATCAATTTTTTTCACATAAAGGCTTCCCGATAACACGCCCGGGCTGCGCAAGCAGATCGAGGTGAGATAGAAGGAGGTTTTCACAACCTCGAAACACAAAATTAGATAGAATATACGGGATGACCCTTTTGGGTCATCACAATCTCCCCCTCTTAAACAAACGTTCGTCCTCGAACGTGCTAAGATTCACTTTGAACTTATCAAATCACTGATTGCGCATTTCCAACACACACCCGCAGGTGATCCCACTTCACCCCAATCTACATAAGACTGACGACACCCCCACAACCGCAATTTAGCTTTTCTATTACTACCGATAAGCCTCATACCTTAATTTCTCACCTTCTACTCATTTCCAAAATACCCGATTCTAAATCCACATCCGACATTAGCGCCAACTAGATGCATTAACTCATGACTATACCCATAAGGCACGACCACACAATATAGCACATCACACATAGGCTCATAATAACACTTGGGTCGCAATGGCTTCCCGAAATCAACTCAGCATTGGAAATTAGCCTCATATCCGGTAGAACTATATTCCCAAACTCCATCACACTGATAATAAAGCAAGAAACACGAAGACTTCATAACATTGACACCTAAATCACCAAGCCACAATAACACCACCGGGCACACACCCCGCAAGATAAAACTCAAGGAGCACAAAAAGAAAATGAATGAATATGAAAGGAGAAACACATAAGGAAACTAACAAACAAGACCGACAAGCACAACCCTCTATCAATGCTAACTTACACAACAACAAAACAAGGACGGAACTAAAGCACATGAACATATCACAAGGATACCATCCTGATAAAATTTCCTCTACGGTACTCAGCCTGGTCCAAACATATCGGACAACAAATATCACGAGGACCTCGCCATCAACTCTGAATCACATACCGAAAATATATCATATCGATTGAAATTCCTCCACTAATTCATCTCAGCTAATAAAAATCATAGCGCTAGCTGATCTCACATCTCGATGGAGTATCAAATCACCACTCGTAAACAAAATACTCAGGAACCACATCAAACTTATCGTACTGGACAACAGGAATTTACTACTAGTCTCATATCTCCCAATACTGAATAGAGACAAACAATAGACATGTGCTACTACTCACAGAGTCTCCCAACAGTAGCAAACACAAAAGTAGAGTGCAAAGCATGAAACTCACTCAAAAACAAAACAACAGTGAGGGAACTCTTCCCGACCAGCAGAGCTATAATGAAATACAAATGGTGCCCCTCTGTAAAAAAACAAAACATACCTGTACTATAACATCTGGCACAACGGCCTCCAGCCTACTATACGAAACACATCAACGAGTCAGGCCTCCTCTTTTTGGGTGCCCTCTACTAGCTTGAATGCCCTGCTGTAACACATCTGCTCAGAGCCTGGGACAATCTCTCATCATGTGGATGATATCTCCACACTCAAAACAACTTCTCTGCTGACGTGGCTGTGGAAATTGCGCGACCAGAGTACTTTGAGACCCATGAGTACCTGAAACTCCATGCGAAGCCGGCAATGCAAACTGAATTTGCTGACCCATAAAACCTCTATCGTGTCGTACCCTGCCTCCATAATAAGGACCAGTAAATCTCTCCGGCCCACGAGGCCTCCTCACCTCTCTGCCCTCTCTCTCCTGACCTCGTCTAACATCTCTATCATAGTCCTGCCTGTCGTCTCTCTCACGATCCAACATACCCTCAACTCTGCTAGCTATCCCTACCACCTGCTGAAATGAAATATATGACTCTAACTCCCGAGCCATGCTAAACTGAATATCACGCCTGAGGCCCTCAATGAACTACAAACACACTCTCTAACTGTAGCAACCAAAGTAGGTGCATGCCTGGCCAAATCACTAAACCTGACGACATACTCTGATACTGACATAGTGCCCTGGCACAGCCGCTCAAACTCTGCACGCAATGCATCTCGGAAGGACTGAGGTACAAACTCACTCAAGAACATTTCTGAAAAACTGATCCCATGTAAGTGAAGCTGACTCGGCCGGGCTACCCAACTCATATGCCCGCCACCACTGATAAGCCATTCCCCTGAGCTGGAACATAACGAAAGTAACCCCGCTCATCTCCACAATACCCATAGTACGAAGAATGCGGTGACAGTCCTCCAGGAAAGCATGGGCATCATCTGTCGCCAATCCACTGAAGGTAGGAGGGTGGTACTTCTTGTACCTCTCGAGTCTAAGTTGTTCCTCCTCAGATGCTGCTGCCCTAAACACGCGGAACTGGGATCCCAGGCTGTGCTGCCATGACACCTGGAACCTGACCAACCTGATCTTGCTGCTCCGGAGTATGGGAGACGGGAGTCTGAGCTCCTCCCCGCCATGTGAAGTAGCTGGTGCACACAGAATCAATCTCGCCTGAGTTAAGGTACTAATCACATCCAGAACTATGCCAAGGTCTCCTGAAATCCGGGTGTAACAACATGCGCCTCCGTTCCCCCAACTGGAACTGTTGGCGGCTCCTCAATGGCTGCTCTGGCAGGTGCTCTAGCTGCGGCACATGCCCCTCGTCAACCTCTGCCTCTACCTCTGCCCCTGGCGGTATCTGCTTCGATGGTAACATCCTCAGAATCTGCAGCTCACATCCTCACCATCTGTGAGAGAATGGAATGATAAATTTCAAACTTCAAGATCAATGAACTCGCACGATAGGAAAGAAGGAAGTGAAGTTATCCTAATAGTCCCGTAGCCTCACGAAGATAAGTACAGACGTCTCCGTACCGATCCACAAGACTCTACTAAACTCACTTATGACTCATAGCACCTATGAACCTAGGGCTCTGATACCAACTTGTCACGACCCAAATTTCCTTCCGTTGGGTATAGTGATGGCACCTAGTCTTGAGGACTAGGTAAGCCTAATATTCAGGAATAACAACAATAATAATAGAATCTAATACCTTTCTGAAATAAATAATTCTTTACACATTTTATATTCCCAAAACCCGGAAGTACAAGTCATAAGCTTTTAAGAAATTACATTAAACTGCTAAAATACCACTGTTCAGAAATAACTGCAACAGTGCAAACAAAAGATAAGATGGTGACACCGAAACCGCGAACGCTGAAACAGTTTTACCTTGAGTCCCCACAACAGCAACCACGCTACTATCAATCACTCGGTCGGCTATGCGAAAACCTGGAATCTACACAAAAATGTGTAGAATAGTAGTATGAGCACACCACAGCGGTGCCCAGTAAGTATCAAGATAAACCTCGGTGAAATAGTGAGGAGGACTAGTCAAGACACCCACTGGTCTAATAAAAAATTAACAAGTGTCATTATAGAAATAAGGGAAATAATGATATACATAAAGGCTACGCAATATAGCTAACAAGACAGTGAATTCGATAAAGTAGGAAAACAATAAGTATCAGTGGAAACCATGAAGTAACACAAAGACTGAATAAAACACCGACAATCCTGGCATGTAAATATACAACACGTGCATCTAATGACTCAACGACTTCAACCACTTCTACATCAAATTCATAGTCATCTCCACGAGGTTCCGAACCTCGGACAAATCACTATTTACGGGTCCCAATATTTGAACCCTAACACTTGGCGTCTTACGCCCTCATTCAAGTACTAACTGCACGGATGACTCACGTGCTAATTGGGTCATTCCCACCCATACGGTAAGCACAAGAGGAGTATCTATACTTGACAACAACAAGGAGTCCTGACTCCATTAGTAGTCCTTAACTACGTGTATGCTTGTGCAGGGGTCCTAACATGATTTCAACAACCAATAGACATAAGGAAAATAATAGAGGCAACACGTTCATTTTCATCTCATAAATTTCCACACGATGAACTCACACAGTAAGTGTTCCAGTACACAATATAAACAACAAAGGAATTCCCCCAGGCCAACACTACTATCATAAACAATCCCTGCCATAGCCCGCCTTGTCACGCCATGTGTGCAATATTAAAGTATATGCCGCCTTGTTTCGCCACACGTGCATAAACATGTTCCCACCTTGTCACGCCACATGCGCAACACTCAATCTCATATCCCGCCTTCTCACTTCGCATGTGCAATATCAATAGTAAACACCGCACGGCAGAAACCTCGTGCAAATCCCCATATCAACAACCGGACGGCAGTAACCTCGTGCATCACCGCAACAAGTACAACAACAGTGGCAAAAATTCAAGATACAATTAATACATCAACTCAAGAGCCTTCGACCACAAGATAGGCAAAACTAGTTCACGAGGAATAAACATAATAAGGAGAGCTAGGCATATTACGAATCACTCAACAAGGAAGGGAAATAACATGTAACAGCCGCACCTAATTACACGGGTGAACATAAGAAATCAACACAAATCTGATAACTCCATATAAGGAAAGTCACGAAGGTAAAGAATATCTAAACTTCCTTTAAGGTTGAGCAGTTACGAGAATATTCAACAATTTCTACTTAAGGAGAAGCAGTAGAGAATAATCATAACTTCATTTAAGGCCAAAATAATTATAGGTTGAGATGAAGATAATTGCAAAATTTGAGATACGCAGTTAAGAAGATATAGCATGACAGTAAAGAAAATAAAACCTTTAGATAAGTCAATTAGGAGTCAAGTAGGTAATAGGAGTAAATCCAAAAGAAAGAACTTCCACATTTAAGCAAATAAAGATGACACTAGAAATTAGGAAATTCAATCATACTAAGGACACTTCAAACTCGGCGAATATAAGGATCTAAGAATCCTAAAGGGTCAACTTTCCACAAATAAGTCCGAGCATGCGCTCATCACCTTGCGTACACGGACTACAATCAACATAGAAGACTCAAATCCTAAGGGGTAATTCCCCCACACAAGGTTAGACAAGATACTGACCTCAACCGCTCAAAACAAACTTGAAATGACGTTCTTGCCAAGGGTATCCGACTCCCAATGGCCCAAATCTACTCAAATCAATAGCATTGTGTAAATAATACTACAAGCAACTAGTTTAACAAATAAATTCAAAGCTAAAACGTGAAATTAGGAAAATTTCCCAAAAAGTTCCTCGGGCCCACGTCTCAGATTCGGGTAAAAATTATATTTTCCGAACACCCATTCACTCACAAGTCTAAACAGATGAAAATCTCTCAAATCGGAGGTCAAAAACCCAATCAAAACTCAATAATTCGGTCTATGAAGTGTATCCCACCCAATATTTTCGAAATTAAAGGTTGGATTTAAGATTGGAAACATCGAAGTTGGTCTATAATGGATAGAAATCACTTACCCAAATTACCCAGGTGCAAAAGCCTCCAAAAATCGCCTCTCCCGAGCTCCCCAATTCGAAAATGGTGAAAATAACATAAACCCTCGGTTCTGCCCCTTTTCTGCCCAGCAAATTCCGCCCCTACGCCCATGGGACCGCACCTGCAGAACTGTCATCGCAGGTGCGAAAACCCACTAAAAAGTTTGGGGCCGCACCTGCGGTCAAATGGCTGCACCTGCGGAAAACTAACCGTACCTGCGAGGATTGGAGGTTTGGGCTAAGTTCCGAACCTGCGAGCTCCTCATCGCACCTGCGTGTCCGCACCTGCGGAAGGTCCATCGCATGTGCGAGACACCAGATCCAGCAATGGTTCAGCTGTCTCCCAAGTGCTATTAACACCCGATGAGCATCCTAAACGTACCCGAGGCCCCCGGGACCCATTCCAACCACACACACAAGTCATATAACCTAACACGGTCTCGCTCGATGTTTCAAACCACATAAAACAACACTAATATGATGAATTAAACTAAAAATCCATGAAAATACTTCAAACTTCTATAAACATTAAGTTTTGCATTTAAGGTCGGAATCACGTCAAACTAAGTCCATTTCTCACCAAATTTCACAGATAACACATATAAATCATATCGAACCTGTATCGGGCTTCGGAATCGTAATGCAGGGCCGATATCACAGATTTCACCTCAAATTTCATTTTCAAAAACCTTTATATTTTTCAGAAAACAATTTTCTTTAAAAATTTATTTCTCGGACCTAGGACCTGAGAATTCGATTCGGGCATATGCCCAAGTCCCATATTTTCCTATGGATTCTTCGGGACCGTCAAATTACGGGTCCGGGTCCGTTTACCAAAAATGTTGACTGAAGTCAACTTTGTTCAAATTTTCATTTTTATCAATTTTTTCACATAAAGGCTTCCCGGCTACACGCCCGGGCTGCGCACGCAGATTGAGGTGAGATAGAAGGAGGTTTTCAGGACTTCGGAACACAGAATTAGATAGAATATACGGGATGACCCTTTTGGGTCATCACACACAGCTAATATATCTCTTCCACCTTACAGGATGGCGCCACCAGAATTAAAGGAGTTGAAGGAACAATTGAAAGGTCTATTAGAAAAGGGTTTCATTCGACCTAGTGCGTCGTCTTGGGGCGCACCGGTTCATTTTGTCAAAAAGAAGGATGGATCACTTCGGATGTATATTGATTATCGGTAGCTCAACAAGGTCACCATCAAGAATAAGTACCCATTGCCTTAGATAGATGATTTGTTCGACCAGTTGAAAGGTGCTAAGTTCTTCTCAAAGATTGATTTGCGGTCCGGGTATCACCAGTTAAAGATCAGGGAAAGGGATATTCCTAACACTGCTTTCAGGACTCGTTATGGGCACTTTGAATTTATGGTAATCTCTATTGGGCTAACCAACGCCCCAGCATGTTTTATGGATCTTATGAATTGGGTTTTCAAACCGTTTCTCGACTCCTTTGTGATTCTCTTCATTGACGATATTCTTATTTATTCGCGGAGTCAGGAGGATTATGCTAATCACCTCAGGGTAGTTCTACAGACTCTTCATCAGCACCAATCGTATGCAAAGTTTTCAAAATGTGAGTTTTGGCTAGAATCAGTCACCTTTTTGGGCCATGTTGTTTTCAGGGAGGGATTCGAGTTGATCCCCAAAAGATTGCAGCGGTAAAGGATTGGCCTAGGCCAACGACCCCGACAGAGAGTCGAGTTTCTTGGGTCTAGCTGGGTATTATCGGAGGTTCGTGGAGGGATTATCTAATCTCGCCTCCCACTTGACTAAGTTGACGCAGAAAGTAGTTAAGTTTCAATGGTCTGATGCATGTGAAAAGAGTTTTCAGGAATTAAGTCGAGATTGACTTCGGCACCAGTATTGACCTTGCCAGAAGGTTCAGAGGGATTTGTGGTTTATTTTGATGCTTAAAGGGTTGGGTTGGGGTGTGTGTTGATGCAATATGGTAAAGTTATAGCGTATGCTTCAAGGCAGCTCAAGAATCACGAGAAGAATTATCCGACGCATGATTTAGAGCTCGCGACGATTGTGTTTGCATTAAAAAGTAGGCGGAATTATCTTTATGGGGTCCATGTGGACGTGTTCACAGACCACAAGAGCCTTTAGTATTTATTCAAACAAAACGAGTTGAACTCAAGGCAGCAGAGGTGGTTGGAATTGCTCAAGGACTATGATATGAATATTTTGTACCATCCAGGGAAGGCGAATGTGGTAGCCGACGCTCTTAGTCAAAAATCCTTGGGTATCTTGGCTCATTTGGAAGCAGCTCAGAGCCCTTTGGCTCGGGAGGTTTATCAGTTGGCTAATCTGGGGGTCTGTCTCTCGGCCTCAGATGAGGGGAATGCCGTGGTGCATAATGGAGCAGAGTCTTCGCTTGTAGCAGAAGTCAAGGGTAAGAAATTCAGGGATCCGGCTTTAGCACAATTAAGGGAAGTAATTTTAAATCACAAGACTTCAGAATTATCACTCGGCAATGATGACGGTGTCCTGCGGTGTCAAGAGAGGTTATGTGTTCCAGATGTGGATGATCTCCGGGAAAGGGTAATAGCAGAGGCTCATATCTCCAGGTATTCCGTACACCTAGGTTCTACGAAAATGTATCACGATCTCAAGGAAATTTATTGGTGGAATGGTATGAAGAGGGTGTGGCGGACTTTGTGTCTAAGTGTTCAAATTGTCAGCAAGTAAAGGCCGAGCATCACAGGCCTGGTGGGTTGATGCAGCTTATGGAAATACCAATGTGGAAATGGGAGATGATCAATATGGACTTCGTGGTGGGGTTACCTCGCACTCCACGTAGATTCAACTCGATTTGGGTGATAGTGGATCGACTCACGAAATCAACTCACTTCTTGCCAGTAAAGTCCACTGATACTGTAGAACAGTACGCTCAGTTGTATATCAAAGAAATAGTCAGGCTCCATGGCACTCCAGTATCTATTATCTAGGATCGAGGGGCCCAGTTCAAAGCTAACTTTTGGAAGTAATTCTAGCAAGGTTTGGGTACTCAGGTAAATCTCAGCACAACATTCCATCCACAAACTGATAGGCAGGCATAGGGAACTATTCAGACGCTTGAAGATATGTTGCGGGCTTGTGTTTTAGATTTCAAGGGTAGCTGGGATGATCACTTGCCTCTTATAGAGTTTGCTTACAATAACAGTTTTCATGCTAGTATTCAGATGGCCCCATTTGAGGCATTGTACAGAAGGAGATGTATATCTCCGATCGGGTGGTTTGAGGTTGGTGAGGCAGAGTTGTTAGGACCAGGTCTTGTGCACCAAGCTATGGAAAGAGTTAAAGTCATTCAGGAAAGGATGAAGACTGCTCAAAGTCGTCAAAAATCCTATGCGGACGTCCGTCGAAGAGATTTGGAGTTTCAAGTAGATGATTGGGTATTCTTCAAGGTGTCTCCCATGAAGGGAGTAATGCAGTTTTGGAAGAAAGGGAAATTAAACCCAAGGTATGTCGGGCCATATAGCATTGCTCAAAGGATAGGACAGGTCGCTTATAGGCTGGAATTGCCCCTTGAAATGTCATTAGTGCACACGGTGTTCCATGTGTCTATATTGAAGAAAGTGGTTGGAGATCCATCAGCTATCGTGCCAGTTGAGACTATTGAGGTTAATGAATAATTATCGTATGAAGAGGTTCCTGTTGCTATTCTTGATATGCAAGTCCGTAGGTTGAGGAACAAAGAAATTGCTTCAGTTAAAGTATTCTGGCGAAGTCAGGAAGTTGAGGAAGCCGCGTGGGAAGCGGAAAATAAAATGAAAGAAAAATATCTCCATTTGTTTGAATAAGTCTAGTACTGATCATGCGAATTGTCATCTCTAAGCAATTATATGTTATGTTCAGTCTTGTGCAAATGCACCCCATTTTCCCCTAATTGCTCTACTATTGTTACTTCTCAAGTTGTGCCAAAATTGTGTATGTTGTGACTATTTGAGTAATGTGCAACCCATTGGAGTGAATGAAATTATGTGAAACTCAGGTGATGGTTAAATGATTAATTGAAGTGTAGATTGGTAATGATTAATTGAAGTGTAGATTAGTAAGGATTAATTGAAGTGTATATGGCATGTTGAAGTAATTGAATTATATAGGACTTGTTGAGGTGACCAAATTATGTGCAAGGCCATGAAATAACTAGTTATGTGTGGAATTGGTTAAGAACATGTGTTTCGGAGGCTCTCTAACAGGTAGATAGGCCTAATTATAGAGGAAACTCTGGCGAACTTTTCAGAAAATATCGGAGTTGGTAAAATTGGGGGTTGGCAGATTGTGTCTTCAAAACCAAATGATTTCCCGAACCTCATTCGAGGACGAATGATTTTAAGTGGGGGGGGGGATGTAAAGACCTATAAATTTTCTTTGTCTAAAATAATGCCCGAAAAGGTCCCCGTGCTGCTATAACTGTAGAAATTCTTAAAACGGTCCTATTTTGAGTAAAAAGTATCCCAGAACTTGAAAGATTAAATTTTCCAGGAATTGCGTGTTATGCGACGCACTATGCGATCGCATAATAGGTATGCGGACCGCATAGTGGTCGCATACATGGACAGTAGTCTGTCCGAATTGAGGACAACTAAGCCGCCGGAATGCAATCGCGTTTTGGGTATGCGGACCGCATAGTTGTCGGATTCTTGCCCCATGGTTTTTGCAAGGGAGGTTATGCGGCGCACTATGCGATCGCATAACAGGTATGCGGACCGCATAGTGGTGGCATACCTGCGCAGTGTGGTTCCCATTTTTGCCCATTTGAAGGCCAACTATGCGGCAGGAGTGCGGACCACATAGCAGGAATGTGATCGCATTCCTAACCACATTTCTGTGTCGGGGCTCCTATTTTCTAAATTTAAGACCCGACCCCATGTTTTATAAAACACCCCTTACCTTCATTTTTAACGATTTTCTGACCAAAAATAGAGAGAGAAAAAGATATTTCTTGAGAAAGAAGGTTTCAACATCATCCAATTTGATTTTCCAAAATCACTCAAGCCCGGAAATTATCAAGTTATTGTCATCTTCTTCACTCAAAGAGGTAAGTCTTCACCCTATTTCCCTAATTTCTCAGATTTTGGGTAAGAATAAAACACACATAGGTTGGTTCTTGAAAATAAAAAGTGAAATCTTGCATGCATGTGAGTTAAATCTCATAATCTAGTAAAGGGAAAAACAAGTTTGGGTAATTATTCTAAAAAGGGGGTTAGTAGTCTAAGGGGTCACATAGTGTTTGATAAATTTCTCAATTGGGTACAAGATTCCTAATTCTAAGTGAAATATGTCACATTGTGGAATAGATTGACGGCGCTAGACAGTCCGGTGAATTGTGAGAGAAATTAAAAAGGGGACGACTCAAGGTATGTATGGCTAACTTTAATCTTCGTAGTGTCACCTTGTTGGTGTCCAAACATTCGGTATGAGCTTCTTGATGAGTATATGTGAATTGATTGTCCGATTGTGTTGAGGTGTGAGCTTTCATTCTCTGATTTTCTTAGTCAACTATCGTGATAATTGAAATTGTGAAAGGTGATTTCTATGTGATTACTCTATCATGTGCAAGGTTCGTTAAATGCTTGAGTATGTTGGTATGAAAGAATGGTAAGAACTCAAATGTGTAAATGTATCTAAGTGATAAGGGTTGTGTAACAAGTGATGAAAGGGAGTTGTTAATTGATCTAATTGAACTAAATGAGCATGAAAATATCGTATATGACTTATTGTTGGCAAGGTTTATTGTGGCTTAACTTCACATGGATTGTTGGTTGTAATAAATTTATATTCTTGTTGATGAGCATCTTTGTGGTTGAATTAATGGATGATAAAGACTATTATGAACACATGATTGGTTGGGTGTTATGAAATTGTACTCTTGATGACATGAAACCCTATGATTGAATTACGGGCTGTTATTGTTTGCCATGAAATGTGATGGTTCAGTGGGATCGGGTTGCGCGCCGCAACACGAAGTAATAAGGGTGGAGAGGTAACAAGGATGGAGTGTAAAATGTAAGGTAGGATCGGGTTGCACGCCGCAACAGAAGTAATAAGGGTGTGATGTAATTTTGAGGTGGGATCGGGTTGCACGCCGCAACAGAAATGTAAGGCGGGATCGGGTTGCACACCGCAACATAAGTAATAAGGGTGTAATGTGATTGTGAGGTGGGATCGGGTTGCGCACTGCGAAAAGGGAAACGATTGAAATAAGAAACTATGGAAACCTCATTTGTGATTCTCTGTATCTCTGTGCAATACTTGTTTGGTTTTCTTTAACTGCCTCATATATCTGTATTCTTTGATTTTACATTGAGTTAAGTTTGTTTATACATACTAGTACTATTCAATGGTACTAACGTCCCTTTTGCTGGGGGCGCTACATCTTTTATATGGATGTAGGTGGGTCCATAGCAGGTAGCTCAGCTCGCTGTTGGTGGTGCCTCTTCCTCATCTTTCAGCAAGTACTGGTGAGCCCACTCCCTCCCCGGGCCGTGTGTAATTCATGCCATCTCTTTTGAGTATGTTATGTATTGTAAGGTATAGCCGGGGCCTTGTTACCAGCAGGTATTGTATTAACTCCTAATATTAGTAGAGGCTCCGTAGACATGATGTGGGTGTATATATGTGTTTTGAGTAGTAACTATACCTATTCGGAATCGTGGTCTGTATTGAAAAGTTATGTATGTATTTTGTATGTTTTTTTTTGGGAATCAGCTGTTGAAATGCTAAAAGAGAAATGAACTTAAGTTTGTAAATCCACGCTTAGATCCTAAGTTGCTATTTCATATGGAATATGGTGCATTGTATATACGGGGGAATGCGTTGGGTAGGAAAGGCAATCCAGGTCCGCTTGACCGGGTTCACCTAGTTAGGCGCCGGTCTCGTCACTCGGTTTTGGGGCATGACAATTCTATTTTCAAAGACAATTGAAATATAAGTAAAAAATTCTATAATTATTATTACAAAAATAGACCACAAAATTTTAGTCTCAAATTCGTTCAAATACATGTGCATTGGGCCAGAGTCATTGGGACTTAGTCATTACCAGTCCCAATCATCTTTTGATTTAGTTGTTAATAAAATATGCATTGGGCCAGAGTCCTTTAGGACTCAGTCATTACCAGGCCCAAATCATTTTGATTGAATTCATTTAGCTGCTCTAAAACATGCATTGGGCTAGAATCATTTAGACTCATTCAGGCCCAAGTTCTTTTCAAATTAAATTCATTAGCCGATCCAAATAACGGACGATATGCATCTTGGGCCAGAGTTCATTTGGACTCAGCCTTTATCAGGCCCAAACTTTTAATTATGGGCATGTTTGGCAGCTAATACGTAAGCTGCCCCATTTAATTCAAACAAATGTCTCACATAGTATTAAACCTTCACACCTAGTTACACGACATATGGTATTTACCTTAGAGACATAATCATAACTTTAGGTGTACTTGTAATCGAACTAATTATTACAATTATGTACACGCACGCGTGACATAGTTGTGATGCCAAAAACAAATCAAGGTACATGTTCGCGTGATCACGATCAAACATTCTTAGTAAATAGAACGCCTTAATCAAATATTCGTAGAAATGCTTTTAGGCGCGGCTTTTAAACTGCTATCGTGATTGCATACATGTTCCCATGACGTGATTATGATTTATTTTTTTTCAAATAAATTCAAGGTACGCGTTCGCGCGACTTTGACCAAACTATTCTTAAATAAACTAAGTGTTGTGAATTGTGTACACGTACGCGTGACATGATTCTTGACGCCCAAAGTAAATGAGTATACGTATGCGTAACTCGTCTTAAGATAATTTTTTAAATATGAATAATCGAGTAATTGAAAGTGGTAAAAGCTAAATATACATAGGTCCTAAAATGAGTAATTAGAAAAAATAAGCCAAGTATAAATCACTAAGGGCCCGTGCTAAAACTACAGAACTCGGGAGTGCCTAACACATTCTCCCGGTTTAACAGAATTACTTACCTGGTCTTCTGGTTTCGCAGACTTTTGAACGGAGTCAAAATTTCCTCGATTTGGGATTTTAAAAATAAATTGTGACTCGGAACACCATAAATAAATAATTCCGAGTGGTGACTCTTAAATTAAATAAATAATCCCAATTCGATTAATGTCACTTAAATTGAAAAAACTCCCATATCCCTTTTTTGAAAAAAAAGAGGTGTGACAATATGAAGTTAGATGCTATAGTAGAAGTAAATGTCGAATTAGACATACATTTATTTATATCTACATTTTATTAAAACAAAAAACTCTAAATTAAAAAGTTAAATTACTTTATTACTGTCACGACCCAGAATTGCTACATTCATGATTGTGATGGCGCCTAACATTTCACTTGCTAGGCAAGCCAACGTTAGAACAATTGATCCATTTTCAACAGTTCAAATTATATGATAAGAAAGAAACCAAAATAACTGTAATAATCTAAGGTAAAGTGTGGAAGCCATAACAACTAAAATATCTGATACAACCATGGACCCAGTTTCACAAGTGCACGAGTTACTAGAATAGTACAAATAAGGGTCTGAATAAAATATAAAGTTGCCTGAGAGAAAATACACCGCTAATAAAAATGAAAGGGGAATCTAGGAGCTGCGAGCGCCGTGCAGTTATACCTCAAGTCTCCGCAAGCTAGCCAGCCCGAGCACGCTAATAACTTCCGCTGGGACCAACTCCAAAATATGCACAAAAAGTGTAAAGTGTAGTATGAGTACAACCGACCCCATGTACTCTATAAGTTTCGAGCTTAACCTCGACAAAGTAGTGAAGAGGCTAAGGTAGGTCACTTACACTATAACCTGTATGCAGTTTACAATAAAAACAGGAGAAGAAAATTCAGAACAAAATAAGATAGTTAATTTAAAAAAATATCTAAATCTTCAAGGACAAACCAGTGACGATCATAATTACCAATCCTTAGAATTTCGTATGAAAAAGAGCAAAAACCAACATAGCTCAAGGAAATAGAAACACATAGATTGTTGCGGCGCGCAACCCGATCCCACCGTACTACGCAATCCTTCCTTATTCCACCATGAAAATATCAACAATCATAAATAAATATATGTTGTGGAGCCCAACCCTATCCCACCACATAACAAAATCAGCATCACAATTCACCCTTCTTTCGCCGTATCTGTCCACCCTTATTTCACCTGTTGCGGCGTACAACCCGATCCTACCATATCGGTACAGGTTGACCCTTATACCACCATAAAATTCTACCCTTATTTTACCTGTTTCGGCGTGCAACCCGATCCCATCATATCAGTACATATTCACCCTTATTCTATTATATCAATCCACCATTATTTCAAATGTTGCGGCGTGCAACCCAATTCCACCATATCAGTATTAAATATTCAATGAGTATAATCAAATCAATAACCCAAATCACAAGAATTTCTACGACTGATGAATATGAGGTGGAATCAGAAAGGAAACTTTTACCAACTTGGGAATCACATATGTAATATTACATGGGAAGACAAGTCTATTAAATGACAATTAAAAAGGTACAAGTAAGTCAATTAAGGCAAATAGCAGCGAGTCATGAAAACAGGGAAGGGTCAAACATTTTTAATACGAGGAACAATGATTAACACGTAGCAAATAAAGAATGGAAGGAATTTAGAGTACACAACAATTAGGCATGTAAGTAAATAATTAAGGAAAGGCGGAAAATCAGTGAAACAAGTAATTCGGCGGCGTATAAGCACTAGTCACCTCGCATATACGCTGCAAAACATGGAATTCACATAGCACATAGTCCGATGGTTTCTAATTCATTCAAATCAAGGTTAAACTCAATACTTACCTCACTCTGAAGTCAGTTCAGAACTCTACCGGGGCCTTTCCCCTAGAATACGCCTCCAAACCACTCGTATCTAACCAAAATTGACTCAATAATGTCAAATATTGCTAAAGGAATCAATTACAATGCATAAATTTAGGATTTCCACACTTTTCCCCAAAAGTCAAAAATTTACCTCGGGCCCGCTTGGTCAAAACCCCAGGTTCGGACCAAAACCTATTTACCCATTCACCCCCGATCCAGATTATGTAATTAGTTTCAGAATCCGTCATCAAATTGAGTTCTAAATCCCTAATTTTACAAAAATCCCTAACTCTACCCTAACCCCCAATTTCTGCAATAAAAATCCTAGATTTTAGGTTGAAATCTTATGAATCTATTGGGTAACTGAAAGAAAGTAGGTTAGAATCACTTACCAATGAATTGGGGAAGAAGAGCTCTTGAAAAATCGCCTCTAAGGTTTCTAGGTTTGAAATTTTGAAAGAATGAACTAAAATCCCATTTTTCCTTCTTAAGTCCAGGTACAAATGTCGCAATTGCAACCTAGGATTCGCAATTGCAAACCCCGCAAATGCGAAAAATCCTTCGCAAATGCAAAGTATTCACACTTCTGCTGACATCCCAATTGCGATGGTTTGTTCGCAAATGTGAACTTGGACTTCTTGCAGTTGTGACCATCTTGATCGCAAATGCAAACTTTGTTGACCCACCCTCACTTCGCAAATGCGAAGTTTTTCTTCGCAATTGCGATCAAGATAGGAATTCGTTTTCTTTGTATATGCGAACACTTCCCTCTCAATTGCGAGGTCAGAGACCTGCACTAGAACAGATCTTTCACCAACTATTTTTTAAGTCCAAAACCACTCCAAAGCCTATCCGAAACTCACTAGAGCCCTCGGGGCTCCAAACCAAACATGTACACAAGTCGAAAAACATCATACAAACTCGCTCGTGCGATCAAATTGCCAAATAACACCTAAAACTACTAATCAAACGCCACATCGAATGAAATTTTCAATGAAACTTTAGAATTTCTAATTTAACAATTAGACGTCTCAATCACGTCAAACCAACTCTGTTTCTCACCAAATTTGGAAAACAAGTAATAATATAGTAATGGACCTATACCGAGTTTCGGAACCAAAATATGGACCAGGCATCAACAAATTCAAACATTGGTCAAATCTTTAAACAGTTTAAACCTTTAAATTTCTAATTTTTGACAAAAAGCGATGACTCGAGCTAGCGACCTCCGAATTCAATTTCAGGCATACGCCCAGGTCCTAAATCACGATATGGACCTACCGGGATCCTCAAAATATGGATCCAGGTTCGATGCTCAAAATGTTGACCAATGCCAACTCAAATGGATTTTTAAGGCATCATTTCATATTTTATCAATTTTAACATAAAAGACTTTCGGAAAGAGACACAGACTACGCACGCAAATCGAGAAAGGCTAAAATGAGATATATACGGTTTCGAAACACAGAATTAACATTTAAAACTATAGATTAACTAACGGGTCATGACATTCTCCACCTCTAAAATAATCGTTCATCCTCGAATGGACATAGAAAAGTACATGTATTGGTGAAAAGGTGTGGATATCTACTCCGCATGTCCGACTTGGACACCCAAGTAGCTGCCTCGACCGGCTGACCTCTTCACTACACTTGAACTGAAGGATAACTCTTAGACCTCAACTGTTGAACCTGGCGAGCTAGAATA
Organism: Nicotiana paniculata; assembly: GCA_005239505.1. NCBI lineage: Eukaryota > Viridiplantae > Streptophyta > Magnoliopsida > Solanales > Solanaceae > Nicotiana > Nicotiana paniculata. The sequence goes on from MDKI01196431.1 coordinate 39,225, forward strand.
GCCACTTTCTCTTCCTCATAAGTCAAATTCTTGTCCAACTGGACTGAGTTAAGATCTAACACATGGGACGGATCACCGTGATACTTCCGGAGCATGGACGCATGGAATACTGGATGAACTGCTAACAAACTAGGTGGCTGATACTCACACTTTACTTGCTGACAATTTAGATACCGAGCTACATATGCAACTATATCCTTCTTCATCCTTCTCCGCTAATAATGTTGCCGCAAGTCATGATACATCTTGGCGGCATCCCGATGAATAGAATATCGGGAACTCTGGGCCTCCTTAAGAATCAACTCATGAAGCCCATCTACATTAGGCACACAAATATGACCCTGCATCCTCAAAACCTCATCATCTCCAACAGTGACCTGCTTAGCACCACTGTGTCGCACTATGTCTCTAAGGACAATAAATGAGGGTCGTCATACTGCCTCTCCCTGATGCGCTCAAATAAGGAAGACCGAGCAGCTGTACAAGCTAGAATACTACTGGGATCTGAAAAATCCTACCTCACAAACTGATTGGCCCAGGCCTGAACATCTAATACAAGCGGTCCCTCACCAACTGGAATGTATGCAAGGCTGCCATACTCACTACCTTTCTACTTAAGGCATCGGCTACCACATTGGCCTTCTCCGGATGATATAAGATGGTGATATCATAGTATTTCAATAGCTCCAACCACCTCCTCTGCCTCAAATTAAGATCTTTTTGTTTGAACAAATACTGTAGACCCTGATGATCCGTGAAAACCTCGCATGACACGCCCTAACGATAATGCGTCCAAATCTTCAGCGCATGAACAATGGCTGCCAACTGTAGGTCATGAATAGGGTAATTCTTCTCATGAACCTTAACTTCCACGATGCATATTCAATCACCCTTCCATCCTGCATCAATATTGCACCGAGCCCAATATGCGATGCATCACAATACACCGTATAAGATCCTAAACCTATTGGGAACACCAACACTGGTGTCATAGTCAAAGCACTCTTGAGCTTCTGAAAGCTTGCCTCACACTCGTCGGACCATCTGAACGGGGCACCTTTCTGGGTCAACCTCGATGGGGTTGTTATAGATGAAAAACACTCCACAAACCGACGATAATAACCCGCCAAACCTAGGAAACTCCGGATCTCTGTAGCTGAAGTAGGTCTAAGCTAGTTTTGAACTGCCTCAATCTTCTTAGGATCCACCTAAATGCCCTCTACTAATACTACGTGCCCCAAAAAAGTGACCGAGTCCAACCAAAACTCGCACTTCACAAACTTGGCATATAATTGGTTGTCTCTCAGAGTCTAAAGTACAATCCAAATATGTTGTTCGTGCTCCTCTCGACTGCGGGAGTAGATCAAGATATCATCAATAAACACAATCACAAGGAATCCAAATAGGGCTTGAACACACGGTTCATCAAACCCATAAATTTTGTCGGGGCATCCGTCAGCCCAAATGACATCACTAGAAACTCATAATGCCCATATCGAGTCCAAAAAGTTGTCTTAGGGACATTGGATGCCCTAATCATCGACATATAGTAGTCAAACCTCAATTCAATCTTCGAAAACACCCTGGCACCCTGAAGTTGATCATATAAGTCATCAATCCTCGGAAATGGATACTTATTCTTGAAGGTAACTTTGTTCAACTGCTGGTAATCTATGCACATCCTCATCAATCCATATCTCTTCTTCATGAACAACACAGGCGCACCCCAGGGCGAGACACTAGGTCTAATGAAGACTTTATCAAGTAAATCTTGTAACTGCACCTTCAATTATTTCAACTCTACCGGGGCCATACGCTATGGCAGAATGGAAATAAGTTGAGTGCTCGGAGCCAAATCAATACATATGTCAATATCTCTATCGGGTGGTATCCCAGGTAGATCTACAGGAAACACCTCTGGAAACTCACAAACAACTAGTACTGGATCCATGGAAGGAACCTCCACAGTAGAATAGGCGGACATAAGCCAAAAAAGCTAGACACCACTTCTCCACCATGTGTCAAGCCTTAACATACGAGATAATCTTGCTGGTAGAATGGCTAGAAGTCCCTCTTCACTCCAACCGAGGCAACCCGGTAAAGCTAAGGTCACCATCTTGGCGTGACAATCCAATATAGCATGATAAAGTGACAGCCAATCCATACCCAAGATGACATCAAAATCTACCATATCGAGAAGTAGAAGATCTACGCTAGTCTCAAGACTCCCAATAGTAACCACAAACAAACGATAGACATGATCTACAACAATAGAATCTCCCACAGGTGTGGACACATACACAGAAGCACTCAAAGAATCCGAGGCACAATTAGATATGAAGCAAAATAGGATGATACATAGGAATAAGTAGAGCCCAGATCAAATAGAATTGAAGCATATCTATGGAAAACTGGAACAATACTTGTGATAGTAGCATCATATGACTCAGCCTTAGGCCTGTCTAGGAAAGCATAACATCGAGGCTGGGCCCCACCACTCTGAACTAAATCTCTAGGATGGCCTCTAGCTGGCTGACCTCCACCTCTAGCAGCCTGACCTCCACTTCTATCGGTCTGACCTCCAACTCTAACAGCCTGACCTCCACTTCTAGTGGTCTGACCTCCACCTCTAGCTGTCTGACACGTGCTTCTAGTTGGATGAGCAGGTAGTGGTGCAACCGATGCCGGAATCATGGCACGGGAACTCTGTTGTGGCGTGCCGCCCAATAATCTCGGATAGGTCCTCGTGATATGCCCAAATCCAGCACACTCAAAACATCCATCCTACTGTTATGGCTGCAGAATATGAGGCTGACCCGAACAGGGCGGATAACCACGGTGATAATTTTGAATTGGAGGCGCACTGATAGGAGTTGATGGTGCATTGTAGGCCGGCTGCCTCAGAGAAAGGCACATAAGGACCACGACTCCCTGAAGCACTGAATGATGCCTGAAGCACCGACTGAAATGGCATTGGAGAATGGCCCCTACCAAAAGTACCCCTGCCTCCATATGAGGCACCAGTGAACACGCTGGAATGACAAGGCCTCTTATCAGACCCATTCACTCTCTCCTATGAAAGAATAATCTCGATCAGCCTAGTAACATTAGCAGACGTCTAAAAGAAAATCTCACCCCCACTCTCCTTGGCCATCTGAATCTTGATAGGGTAAGTGGGTCCAAACCTTCTCACCCTCTCTCTCTCTCTCTCTCTCAGTAGGAAACAAAGGAGTCCGGAACCCAATTGTGGTAAAATTGGACAAATAGAATAAAAATAAGTCAAAAAATAAAAGAGTACCGGACTATATATAACACCACACTATGTGGCGCTATACACTAACGGTACAGTTACCGTTAGTTTATAGCGCCACATAGTGTGGCGTTATACAATTTTTCTTTTTCTGACAGTAGGTATAACGCCATAATGCCCGGCATTATACGTCTTTTCTGTAAAGCACCGTGTACTGTGGTGCTATACCTGCTTCGTGGGCCCACCAATAATTCAAAAAGCGTATAGTGCCTACTGCTTTGGCGCTATACAATTAAAAAAAAAATTCTTCGGCCGGCCATTCTATATAAAGCGGTTAGAATTGCATTTCATTCAATCACAAAAAAATTTCAACTCTTGATCAAACGTTTATTGTTGTTAAAATTCTCAAGCATTTTTTCATTATGTCTGGAGAGCGTAGAATAAGAGTTTCATTATATTGGGGGGGGTGAGGTTGTGATGAAGAATAACTCTGTGGGCTACAATTTACCTGCTCAATGTCATGTTAAATTGCCACTAACCATAGAGTACGATAAATTGATATTGTTGTTATGCAAAAAAATGGGTGTGAGCAAACGTTCAGTGTTACTTAAAGTAACCGGACGATATCTGTATTCCGTCACTCCGCAAGGGGTTGCTTTTTACTCGGAGTTAAACATCGACGATGATGAAACTTTGACTGATTTTCTGAGGACTCCGGATGAATACCGGGAATTTATTTTAATCACAATGTTGGAGATGTACGTGAAGGTTGTAGACATTCCAAAAAATGAGGTTGTGCGTAGTAGAGATACCCCCCAGTCATCGGGTGGTTATTCTGGAGCAGTTTTTGCCGGACAGGTTCCAGATGAAAGACTTTTCTTTGATTTAAACTTATCACCGCCGGGGAATGAGGAGGGAGAAAATAATTTATATCCTTCTTTCCAACATTCACAAGACGAGTGGTAAATTTATGCTGTAGTTTCTATTAATTATGTATATTTTTAGTGTATTGAATTTGTATTAACGCTCATATATTGAATAGGGGGTACCGGCCGGATATGAATTTTACAAGTGACCCATCCGGTAGTCATCACCCAATTGAAAACGTCCATCATGGAATTTCATCACATTACGACTTGTAAGTAAAGTTATATAGCTATATGAAAAGTATTTATTAAATTTAGTACTTATATTTTTTTTTTTTGTGCAGTGAAAACAAGCAAGTTGAACCACCCGTACTCACTCAATTGCCCGAAAAATGACGTATTACATCGGGATTTGGCTGATGCACAGAGTGAGGAACATAATAGTGATTACGACAATAATGCCGATGAATCCGGAGACAAGACACCCTTTCCTCACGAGGATGGTGACGATGAGGATGAGGGGGAAGGACCATATTTGAAGAGACCCCCACCTAGACGAAGAGTGTACGAGTCTGAAGTGTCGTTTCATTCAAGGGAGATTCCTTACGTTGATAAGTTGCCAAGCGTGCGGGATATGGAAGCTCTCACAAGGGATTTTGATGAAATCTGGGCCGCAATGTGGGATGAGTCTAGACCAACGGTGCTTGCAAAGGGGATGCTTTTCCCCGATAAAGCGCGCGTAAGCAGGGCTTGTAAAATGAACAACGTAAAAGAGTGTTGTGAGATGCAGGTAATGGAGTCAAGTCTGGATGTATACAAGGTTGTTTGTCGCAGGTGGTTTTGGCCATGTCCTTGGATGTTGCGTGCGTCCAAGAAGAAGACAGGTATGTGGAAAGTGGGTAAATACATTCCCATCCACACATGTGAAATGGACACATTCAACGGTAATCACTTCAACTTGGATAATGACTTGATTTCTCTTGTACTTATTCTGCACATCGAAGCGTCCATAAGGTATAAAATCAAAGAGTGCATTACATCAGTCCACTAGGAATATGGCCATACCATTACGAGAAGAAAGGCATTTCTCGGGCGCAAACGAGCATTTGAAATTGTCTACGGTAACTGGGATAAGTCTTTTGCAGCTCTACCAAAGTACATGGCTGCACTGCACCACTTTAATCCCAGGACGGTTGTTGAATGTAAGCTTGAGCAGAGTTCGGGAACACCAGAATACATATTCAATTACGTGTTCTGCTTGGTGTTTAAGCCAGCAATTGATGGTTTTTTGCATTGCCGCCCCATAATATCCATAGACAGAACTCATATCTATGGAAAGTACGACATCAGGCTTTTGATAGTCGTGGCAGTGGATGCTAATGGCCAGATATTTCCTCTGGATTTTGTTGTTTGTACCAATGAAAGAACAGAGACGTGGACGCTGTTTTTGAACCACCTGAAAGAGCACGTTGTGAAACATCATTTAGGTATTTATCTAATATTTGATCGTCATGGTGGTATATTAAGTTCTGTGGACAACTTTCCTGCATGAAAAGTGCCTTATGCATACCACCATTACTGTGTGAGGCACTTTAAGGCCAATTTCCATAAGGTATATCCTAAGAAGGATCTACATGATTTGATGTGGATGGCAGCAACGGACCACCAACAACACAAATTCCGGAGGCATATGGAATCTATTAGGCAAGAAGACGAGGCAGCCTATTGTTGGCTAATGCGACATAACCCTGAAAAGTGGACTTTGCATGCGGATGGTAGCAGATGATGGGGAGTTCTTACTACAAATGTGTCAGAGTCCTTCAACGGGTTATTGAAGTCGGCAAGAGGATTGTCTGTCACAACCATGGTGTGAATGTCGTTGAAGCAGATGGCGGAGAGGTTTGTTGAATGGTCTGCAGCTGCAACGGAATTGATGGAAATGGGTGTTGAATTTATGCCAGTGCCGATGCAGAGATTTGAGAAATACAGACGGCGAGCACATTGGAATTCATTTTTGCAGTATGATAACGAAAGAAATATTTTTGAAGTTTGCACCGCTATCCATCAAAATCGGGTGAATAATGTACATACTGTAAATGAATCATCAAGGTTATGCTCTTGTGGGAAATGGTCCATATACCACATGCCTTGCTCACATGCCATCAAGTGCTTTCAACGTATTAGTTTTGGGGAGACCAACTATGTTGATCAACAATATAGTGTTGCCAATTACGTAAGCACTTATAGTGGTCAGTTGCAGCCAGTGGATGCTGAGCATTATTGGCCTCCGGAACCATTTAAAGTGGTGTGTAACAAGTCATATTTGCGTAAAATACAGGTGCAGAAGAGAACGCGCATACGGAACCAAATGGATGTTAGTGATACCGTTTATGCGCGCAAATGTGGTATATGCTCGCAAACAGGGCACGACCGACGTAAATGTCCTTCAGCTGGTTTGGGTGGCAAAACTAATCGTGGGGGGTGTTCTTCTAGTGTACCAAACTACCCTTGAGTTGATGTTGTAATAATTTCATGTCTATGTATATGTTCCAAGATTTATGAAATAAAATTATGCTTGTTAATTATGATTTGTACTTTCCCATATTATCGATTTAAATTATATATTAATAAAATTATATGTATGTTTAGCACAGTTAAATATTGTTGTTAATGTAAATAAAAATATTTTTTACACCTAATGAAAAAAAAAAGTCAAAGAAGGCCGAATCAAAGTGTGTGTTGTCTTGTCTAACTGAAAAAGCTGACCAGCTGACATAAAGTCGTCCTGTCAACATCATCAAATTTAAGACGCAAAATATAGCGTCGTTGGATAGTACGTTATGTATTTAGCGCGACTTACCACTACGTTATGTGTGTGTTGTCTTGTCTAATTGAAAAAGCTGACCAGCTAACATAAAGTCGTCCTGTCAACATCATCAAATTTAAGACGCAAATTATAGCGTCGTTGGATAGTACGTTATGTATTTTGCGCGACTTACCACTACGTTATGTGCGTGTTGTCTTGTCTAACTGAAAAAGCTGACCAGCTGACATAAAGTCGTCCTATCAACATCATCAAATTTAAGACGCAAAATATAGCGTCGTTGGATAGTACGTTATGTATTTAGCGCGACTTACCACTACGTTATGTGTGTGTTTTCTCGCGTATAAATAACGGGATCATTCCAGTTAATTTGTGTGCTCAAAATTTACTAAAAACAAATATTTCATTTAAAGGTAGGGTTTTTTTACTAAAAGCAGATATTTCACAAATGATTCAACCTCTTCGTGCACCAAAATGCAATTGCGAAAAAGCATGCTTGATGCAATTTTGTTGGGACGGTGGTGAATGTGGACGTCGCTACTGGAATTGTTTGAATCAGTTTTACAAGGATCCCAATGAACCTATGTGTGATTTTGAGGAATCGGTTGACCCCCCATGTTATCAGCAATGCTACAGAGAACAACTACATTATCTTAATAATTTGCGTACAACACAAGAGGAACGTGAAAGAGAAGGCAATAGAATTATTGCAGACTTGAGGGCTAAACTGAAGGAGGTAGGACGAGAAAAATGGAAAGAAGAATGGACTTGTGAAGCCGAAAAGGAACAGAAAAACAAATATAAACGGGAACTTGCGAAGGTGAAGGCGAAACTTAAAGAGGTTGAAGAAGAAAAAGAACAGTTGGAAGAACGATTTAAGTGGCTGGAGCGGAGAATAAATGGAAGCCGAGGCTAAAATCTTGCATGTATGTGTTTAGTGTATTTTTATTATGTTAGCAGCCTATGTTTGTATTTGTGCTTGTGCTGTAGTATTGTTTTTCTTTGTTTGTTGTGCTAAATTTTATTTTAATTGAAGAAGAAGTTAAGTTTTAGTGCTTGTGTTGTTATATGAAACTATCAAACGAAATGAGAACTAAAAAAATTAATGGTCATATTCGATTAAATATTGTTGTTAATGTATACAAAAATATTGTTTACGCCATAATACAAAAAAAAGGGAAAGAAGGCCGAATCAATGTGTCCCGCAACCGGTGTGTCTCAATGTAGCCGCTAGTCTGAGGCGCATCATTCTTGCCGGCCGAGGTACGCTATTGGTATCATCATCATCAAATCGTCTCCTTATAGCCGGATGCAGCGCAGGATGACATGTATCGGCGGTGCTGTCAGGTCCAGTAGAATGCTACATAATAATATAAAACTTAGTATAGAAAATTACATAACAATTCACAACAATTTATATTGTCTTACCATCATCATCGTGTCTGGATCCTGAATGTAGTCATCTGTCGCAGCATCGCATGAAGCCTTCAAAAAGAAAATTAATGAAGTTAAAGGAAACAAATAAGTTACAGTCAAAACAAATTCAAATTCAATACAAATAAATGCATACCTGCGCATGTGATGTGGAGCCATAACTCAGTCGGCGCCCACTATACAAATTTCGGGTCGGTCGTTCCTCGTCAGTGGTAGACGGGCCTGGGAAGCACCTACCCCAATCCTCCCCTTGAATATCCGATCCCGTGATGATTAATTAACCCGATGGGGTCATCTGCGAGGGCACTTGAGTGGGATAAATTCCATGGCTGTAAGATGGCATGTCCGTCCCATCCATGACACTTACCATATCATCATCAACATCATCCATAGGAGCCTCAACGCCTCCTAGCTGGGGACCACCTCCTCTCCTCCCACGACCACATCGTCGGGCACCACCAGCTCGTCGGGCACCACGAGGCCGTGGGATACCACGACCTCGCTTGTACTGCGTTGGGTCTATATAGTCAGCCTCGTGTGCCAAACGCTGATCCGATCGGGCTCGCTGCAGTGTCTGAGTAGCCATATCCATGAATCGCTGACTATACTGCTGCATGACCACAGGATCATGGACATAACTCTGCATCTGCTGCCCCATGTGATATACGTTATGCAATCCAATCGCCTGCACAAAGTAAAAAATATAAACTACATATTTGGCACAAAATTACAAGTATATAATTAATATTAAAATAAAACATACCAGGGCCTCGTGTCTCCCGTCGTATGGGACGTAGTGACCGTGTGGCAGATGAACTGGGTTCCCGACAATAAGTCGGCTAACAGTGCAGTACCATGCCATATAATTCTGAATAGAACAAAACTGGGGAGTTGGGATCATGTCACCTCGCCTGTCCCAAATACCCAACTGCTCTTCAAGACATGTCGTAAATGTGTTGTCCACCCTGGACCGATCATCCCTCTCAACGTGTCTGTCATGCCATGTAGGCGGACTCGGTATAGGCTGCGGCAGGCCAAACTGGCGACATACCCGCTCGGAGGCATGATGCTCAACAATATCGAGGCATACGATCGTGACAGAAGACATCCAAATCTGTCGACCAAACCTGCAATATGCTTGCAGGGTATCTAACACATCATCGTTGTACAGCGTCCAGATGAACTATCAAATAAGAACACAGACCGTTAGTAGGCGTATTACTACGTTAATCTATACCAGGTAAGTTTATTTAGATATTCACCTGTGCGTCGTCCAGCAGATCCAAAACATCCCTGCAGAGGGGGAGATTATGGTGGGCACCATAATCTCGTGCAAGAGCACGACGGAAAACCCACCTCCAGGCTAGAGGAAGCTCCGGAATTTCTACGTTAGCCGGTAGTTGTGGTAGATGTGGCTGAAACATCAAAAATCGCTCCCAGGCCCAAACCTAACATAGAAAGTTGACTTAAAGTATAAGAATAACTATAACTAGGCAATTGCAAATAATGGACATATAATTTGAATATGTTGTCACCTGTAGAAGCGGCAGAAAGCCACAAACGTCTCTCTGTGTGCCGATAGAAGACCGGCACAAATGCCTGTACATAAATAAAAGGACAGCAGCACCCCAACTGTACATGGATGTAGTCTCGAACCTATCAATTTGGTACAGAAAACGGAGGCTCACTAGGTTCCCCGAAGTGTTCGCGAATAACCACCAAGTTTAACAAGCAATAACAGCCTCGTATATCATACCACATCCACCTCTTCTGAATCGTCAGTGATAGTATGGTGGATCTCCTCCAGGTGCGCTATAATGGAGGTCAACTGCAAAAGGCTGGACCCAGACCCGACCGCCTGGTCCACAGGCCTGAAACCAGTGAGCCTCTCCAGATAATCCCAATAGGCCTGCCGCTGATAATATCTCATGTAATACGACATCAAAACTGGCAAGCCATCAGCTGGAAGACCATATAGAATCTCGGCGTCTTGAAGGGTGATGGTGGCCTTGCCGACGGGCAGGTGGAAAGTGTGCGTATCCGGTCGCCACTGCTCAATCAACGCCGTAATCAAAGCCCAGTCGAGCTGTATCAGGCCAATCCTAATAATCCGGTAAAATCCTAGATCCTCCAAGTAATGGACAACGCGGGGATGTAGAGCTATATCATTCAAAAACTCCCACATGTACTCCACTCTCCTGGCACGGAAAGTCTGCGTAAGCAACTGTCCGTCCCATATATACTCAGATCTATGCTCGGGCTGTAGGGCTAATAGATCCAACGTCCGAGGGACGGGATGTATCATCGGGTCCATGTCGTCCATTGTAAATTAAAACAACATTATTTGTATTTTATCTGTATATTTAATATTAATTTTTTGAGCTACACAATTTTTAGAGTTATACAAAATTTAAACCTATGGGTTCCGGGCTCGTTATTTGAGTCCAAGCAGCACCCAACTATTAATATATATATATATATATATATATATTTTGGTTCCGGGCTCGATATTTTGAGGCCCAGTGGCACCAAATGAACATTAGTAATTATGTGTCAAATTCAATATTTTTGTAATTTTATGTGATTCTTTTATAATTTTAATTCATGTTTTATAAATAATTTATTGTACAAATTTTATATCTGTATATATATATATATATATATATATATATATTTGGGTTCCGGGCTCGATATTTTGAGACCCCATCGCACCAAATTAACATTAGTAATTATGTGTCAAATTCAATATTTTTATAATTTTATGTATTTGTTTTATAATTTTAATTCATGTTTTATAAATAATTTATTGTACAAATTTTATATATATATGGGTTCCGGGCTCGATATTTTGAGGCTCAATGGCACCAAATTAAAATTAGTAATTATGTGTCAAATTCAATATTTATTTAATTTTATGTGATTGTTTTATAATTTGAATTCATGTTTTATAATTAAATTATTGTACAAATTTTATATATATATATATATATATATATATATATATATATATATATATATA